>OZ059902.1:2303821-2316321 GCA_964057215.1 Oscheius myriophilus | reverse complement strand
GAGAAAGAGAGAGAGAGAGATAACCAACCCCGTGCATTACCGCCTCGGCGGCGGCTGTGTCAATCGCTGCGTGGGGTCTACTGAGATCTCTAGAATGAAGCCAATTGAGGAAAAGCATAACGACTCCTTACCTAAGATAGCGCCAACAACCGACGACAACTGAAATTAGCCACATCTGGATGGCTGACATGAAAGAGAAGGTTCCAGCACGGAGCCAGACGGGCCACACTGAAATATCTCTGTCTCTGCCTCTCTCTCTCTCTCTCTCTCTCTCTCTCTCTCTTTCTCTCTCTCTTTCTCTACTTACTTATACTCTCATTGCCCTTCACAGTGACTCCCAAAGTCTCCGCCATTTCCTTATCCTCAAAAACTCCTGCATAGACAAAGGTCACTGAAAAGATCAAGGTGCCAACCAATCCAGCGATCTAAATACAAAATAAGTTTAATTTTACAAAATACAACCTGCATGATTAAATATGGTAAAAGAAACGCGGCCTTAGCCAGTTTAAGGGATAGAATGAGACAGCTTGTGAGAGCTCCACCGAGGATGAGATTAACTAGAGTTGAGGACTGATTCTGAAACATTTTATGGAGTGGGTCCCGCAACGAAAACGAACGTTAGGCCATCGGGAACTGCGGAAAAAGACGTAAACGGAGACGCATAGTTCGTAGCATTCGACGGCCAATGTGAAGAGAAGTATGAAGACGAGAAGACGCACTCCTGTCTGAAAAATGAGTTTTCTTGAAGAAAAAAAATGGATTTTAAACAGACTTTTCTTTTGACTTTATCGAATAGATGACTTTTTCACGATTCTGAAGCACGCCTTTTTTGCCTGGTTTGGGTTGCAAAAGGGGCGTGACTTAGTGCTGCAAAGCGTGGGCGGTCACCCGGTTAGATCGCAGCGGGACGCCATACCGGCGCGCAGTTCAAACGCTAATTGGAATAAAAGTTGGTATTTCGCTTTATTTCACTCTAATAGGTATTTTAACAAGCAGAAAAACATGAGATCTTCCAAACAGTTCGAAAATTCGTGCATCTAATGACTGTATACGCAAATTTGCGATTGTGTACGTGCCTTTTCGCGCAAACAAAGGCGAAAAGTCAGGAGCTTTAATTTCATGAAAATATGGGTGGAACGAACTGCTTAGTTCCAGGAAAATGTGGGCGGAGCAAACTTTTTTTTGTGAATCAGGTGGGCGGGGAGACTTTTTCGATAGAGAAAAATGTGGGCGAAGCGAATTTTTTCAACACAGGAAAATTTTGGCAGTGCCAGGTGTTCGCCTTAAGCATGCGGGCTTCCAAACTTTTTTTCACTAGAAGAAAATGTGGGTGGGGCAAGCTTTTCCTTCCATGAGAATTTCGGCTGAGCTAACTTTCGTTCCAGGAAAAGTGGGTGGAGCAAACTTCTTCAGCGCAGGATAATATGGGCGTGCCGAACTTTTCGTCCAAGTTAAATAGGGGCGGAGCAAACCAGAAAATGTGGGCGGGGCTAATAAGCGTTAGAAAATGTGGGCTGTTCAGTCATGTCTAGTTATGAAAATATCTTTCCGCTCCGAGTACACCAATCGATCGATAATAGTTAGAAATCGATAAAAAATGGTCCCACCACGCAATGTGCATGTCCACACAGACAGAGGTACTTGTCGTGGTTCGGATTGAAGTAGACGGGTTCATTTTCCTCGCCGAAGACGGTGGTTTCGCAGACGGAAGCCTGAGCAGACGGACAGGAGCGGCGATCCCGCGGCATTCGAAGAGCCAAAGTGGCTCCATCACCCGTCCCCCTTTGGCCACTGAAGCTACACGCCCCGTCTCGGCGGGGGCGCAAGTGCAAAAGAGAAACGAAGGAGCAAATGGGTTACGGTAGATTGAAAAAAATAGTCCTGCGACGAAACAGTTCGCCCCGCTCATATTTTCCTACGGTCGAACAGGTTACTCCACAAAAAGTTTGCCTAGCTCACATTTTTTCCCTGCGGCGACAAGTTTGCCCCAAACATATTTTTCGCAAAAAGTTTGTTTCGCCCACATTTTCCTGAAGGGAAAAAATTGTCTTCCCCCACATTTTCTTAAGGCCGCGAAGTTTGCCCCTCCCATATTTCCGGACAAAAAGTTTGACCCTCCCCATCGGGAAAAGGTTTACCAGGCACATATTTCCCCGATGTAAAAGTTTGCCACGCCCACAATTTCAGCCAAAAGCCCCCCCCCCCCCCGTATTTTCCTGAGGAGAACTAGTTTGCCCTGCTCACATTTTCCTATAGCGAAAATTTGCCACACAAAAAGTCCCGCCCAGCTGTTCCTACGGCGAAAAAAGTTCCGCCCACTTTTCATACGACAAAAAGTTCCGCGAACATTTTCCTTAGGGGAAAAAGTTTGCCCCGCCCACATATTCCTACATGCGACATTTCGTTTCGTTGCGTTCAGCTCGCCCAAGTGGGCGCTTCACAGCGTGCTCAAGAAGGAGCCACCCCGACCGCGACGCATCCCGCCGAGCGTGGCGCGTTAAAGATTCGGACTAGACGATTTTAACTGGCTTTTTCAATCATTCGGCTGAATGTATACATAACTTGAAAGTTTATATCGATCTGGATGTTTAAGACAAAAATATGCAAAGTAATGATTGAAAAATCAAATATAAATCGCTTTTTTTTCATTTTTATTCGATTAGCTCGGCGGAATAGGCGCTGTAAGTGCTTTAATTAGTACCCCTAGGCTATTGTCTCTCGGTTCGGCGCAGTTTACCGTTATCTGTGCGAATCAGTATACGGTTATAACCTTAGTTTGCTAAATAACGATTTAAATTTTTGCAGAAAGCGCGCTGGCAGCCATTTTCTCAATGGGGCGCGCTTTCATATACCCCATTCTCGGGGCTCGACTATCTAATCTAATCGGCACTATTTTCGCGTTTAAAATTTATAAACATTTTTAAAAAATTACTTTTTTATTTAGAGAGATGCCGGCCCACGAAGAAGTCCAACTCCCCGCCGTTGCCCCACTTGACGACGATTTCAAGCAGTTCAGACTAGGAAATCCGAGCACTCCTGTGAAGAAACCGGCGGATAAGGTCAGAACCAGCGATGAGAAGACGGGTGAGTGGTTTTTTTCAATTTGTATTTCAACGGGCTGGCCCGGGAAAGTTTTGGTCATCATTTCGAACTGCAGGCCTACAACCCAGTTCAACTGAAACTTCGCCACAGTTGGCCGAAGGTTATTTTTTCAATTACAAAGTAATTAAACTATTTAAAGCATACGTTTTACAAAATTAAGCTTTTCGCGCGTTGTAGATAGGTTGCACCATGAAATTCTTCGATTTCGCAGTTAGAAGTGGTACCAAGAGCCGAAAAACGGGCCGGCCCGTGGAGTTTTTGTGTAAAATAACCTAAATTTTATTAGAATTCCAGAAATCGTCATTTCGCGGTTAATTTACCTAAATCCTGCCAGCCAGGTGTCACAACAAAAAAAGACCTGATTCTGAAAGAAGGCCCTCCTTTTTTGCCATAAAAGCTAGATATTTCGTTTTCTTCTGAACCGGGCCGGCACGTTTACTTCTAATGCATTGATTTTCCCCAAAAATACTTCATAAAATTCTATTTTCAGCCGGAAAACGAGAGGAGTACCTCAAGTGGGAGGAGTTTTTCATGATGAGCGCCTACGTGGCCTCGCAGCGGAGCAAGGACCCCTCGTGCCAGGTTGGTTTTTTGGAGACCTTTTTTATGTATGTGTTTTACGGGTCGGCCCGTAATTTCTATATCAAAAACCTTTGTTTTAATCTTTTTTTCTATAGGTCGGTTGTGTCATCGTGAACAAGAACAACGTCATCGTAGGCACAGGATACAACGGTTTGTTCCACTTTTTGGCTGTGTTAAAAAGATAAATTCAGGTTTTCCTGTCGGTTGTGGGGACGACGATTTCCCGTGGGGCAAGGGGAATGAGAACTCACTGGACAACAAATACGCCTACGTGGTTCATGCTGAAGCCAACGCCATTATGAACAAGATTGGAGATAATTTGGAGGTTAGGAAGCTAGATTTTTGGGGAAATTTTTCTGCTCTAAATATACTGATATGCTCTTGGAATTGAGCCGCTGTGGGCAACCATAGGCCGCTGGATTAGCACCGCCGTAGACCACCTTTGGCCACTCTAAATTTATCTGTTGGCAATCGAAGGCCGCCCAGAATGAATTTCTGCCAAACATATACAACTGTGTGGGCAATCAAATGCCTTTGCTATTGGTAACCATAGTCTGCTCTGACCTTGGGGGACCACTGGCCGCTCCGATTTCAAAGCCGTGGGCAGCCATAGACCTGATCCGGTCTGAACGCATCGCTGGTAACCATTGGCCGCTTTAAATGTATCGCTGTGGGTTACCATAAGCCGCTCTGACCGAACCGCTGTTGGCAACCATAGTCCACTGCATTTGGCAACTATGGGCCGCTCTAAGTGGACATTGGCAAACATAGGCCGCTGCGGATGGTAACCATTGATCGCTGTAAATGCACCGCTTTGACAGCCTTAGACCGCTTTGAATGAATCTTTGGGCAACCATAGGTCGCTCTAAGGGGACCGCTATTGGCAACCATATGCCGCTTCAATTGCATCGCTCTGGGTAGTCACTGTCCGCTCTACATGAACCGTTATTGACAAACAAAGGCTGCCGTAATAGAACTGTGAGCAACCTCAGGCCGCCTTCCTGTTGTGGGCAACCACAGGCCGCTGAAATGGAACCGCTGTGGGCAACGTTAGGCCGCAATAATTTAACAGTTGGTCACCACAGGCTGCTCTGAATGAGCCGCTGTGAGTAATCTTAGGTTGCTTTAATTGCATCGGTATTGGCATAGACCGCTCTGAATGAACTGCCCTAGACGACCTTGCGCCGTTTTAAATGAACCGCTATGGGCAACAATAGGCCGCTCTGAATTAACTGCTGTGGGCAACCATAGGCCGCTGGGATGCGCAACCATAGACCGCTCTGATTGAGCCGCTGTGGACCATAGGCCGCTCTAGATGGACTTCAATGAGCAATCATAGGCTGCTCTAAAGTGCCTGCTGTGGGGGGCATAGACCGCTGCATTTGCGATGTTGGCAACCATGTGCCGTTTCCATAGGCAGCTTTGAATGGGTCGTTGCACTGTAGTTGAAAAGCTGTGGGTAGCCATAGGCCGCTCAAAATGAATCGCTGTGGGCAACAGTAGGCCGCTTTGCAGGCATTCCACTGAACATAAACCGCTGTGGGCAACGACAGCGGAAATGATCTGTCCCAGTTTCCTTCTTTCCAGGGCTCCACTCTCTACACGACAACCTTCCCCTGCAACGAGTGCGCCAAACTCATAATTCAGGTATTGATTTCTTTTTTTAAATCGATAAATCGATAATTTCAGTGCCGAGTCGGGACAGTCGTGTTCCTGAATGACAGAAGTGAGGACAGCTACGTGGCGTCGAGGCGCATGTTCGCCTCAGCCGGCATCGCCTACCGCCAATTTCAAATGGAAAAGGACGAGATCGTGATGACCCTCCGGCTGCCGAAGACAGTCCTATAAACTTCTTAGTTATTCCTTTAAACTCCCCTATTTGTAGCAATTAGTCCTTTAAACCCCTCCCACCTACCGTAATCTGCCAGTGATATGTGTGCCTTCGAGTTCTTTAATTTATTAAGTTTTCCTTTAAACTCCCGCCTTTTTATTACATTTCGTAGTTTTTCGTCTCATCTACCCTAATCATGTAATCTCTACCCAGTCAGTAGCAATTAGTCCTTTATATTCCCTCTTCGTAGCAATTAGTCCTTTAAACCCCTACCGTAATCTGCCAGTGATCTCCGTGCCTGCATTAGACCTTTAAGGTCGCTCATCCCTGTTCCGGTTGACTTCACTTGCCTTCACATGCTGGTAATAAATATGGATCTCCGGAAATGTTGTAAATTTATGTTTGCGTCCCATCGCGAAAAGTACTTACTGGTGATTCACAACAAACACAGTGAAAAAACAGGTAGAAATCGCCGCTAACTTCAATACAAATGAGCCCCCCAATCACAGTGGCGGTGCTTTCGACATTGACCAAAATTGGGGGGGGGGGCTGATTCTGAAACCCATTGAGCCGAAATATGCCCCATGTCATAGTTAAGCCCCATCCCTATCACATATAGGATTGAGCATTGAGCTCTATTGGAATTGGGGAGGGGGGTTGTTTGCATATGGACCGTTTTAAAAGTACCCCCCCCCTATTAGTTCTAGTTGAGGGCATATTTTCTTTACCAGATCCTAGGGGGGTGGTTTTCCTATGAAGTCTATCCTAATAGTGGGGCTCTATTGACATTGGCAGATCGCCTAAATGTTGGGAAGCAGCCCCGCCGTGCTAGTGGGGGGCATATTTGTATTAACTTCAGTTCATTCTGTTGTACGGAGCGCCCGGTGGTTGTTCTTTGTGACTCAGGCGGCCTATGGCTGCCACCGGTCCATTCCAAGTCACTTTGCTCTGGTTTTCTGAGCTGGGAATCTCTTCTATTTTCGGGCATTACGCAACTCCACCTCGATAAGCTGAAAGATAAGCGCACTTGGCAGCGGAAAACACGTGGTTCTGCAAAAAGACTTCGTTGCAAATGGCGCCATTTCGATTCACCCGTGCTCCTGTTTACTTTCGCGAACGTTCTGAAATCGTCAAAACCTTTTAAACTTTGTATTTTGTTTAACTAGCTTCTACTCCTTTTAGTTTAAAAATGAATTAAAAGAGGTGTTTTCAGATGTTGCGAGTGGCGGCCCTTTTGTCGATCTGGCTGGCTTCCACCCTTCTCCTGTACGTCGTGTACTGCTGCGCCCCGGAAATCGACTCGGAAGAGGAGTTCTCCTTCCCCACGGACCTCGAGGAACTCAGAAGTACCACAGCCATCCTCAGCAAGTACAGGTTAGTAGAAAATAAAGCGCTGCACTACATTATCACGACATTGTACGGGCTTGAAACCGCCAAACCCTGACAGACAGCTTCCTTGGTCACAAGGCTGGGCCGGGCCCGATGTTTGGCCAGTCCTGCTTGGTCAGGACTCGCTTTGTAAAGAAATTCTGAAAAATTGAAATTCCCGCGTTCTGTGCGTTTACGACCGCGGTTTTCCGGCTTGTTTCTAAGAAAAACTCCCACACATACACAGATGTGTATGTGTGGGGGTTAGAAGCTAAAATGTATCACGACCTTTCTGCTTTACGCAATTTGGGAAGTTCACCGTCATTGCGTACCGGCCACGGACCATTGGCGGGAATTCAAATTTTTCCCCTGCGGGGATTACGGTCGCTCACTATGATGCTGTCGACATGGGAAAGCTGGTTGTTGTAAATTGTGTTTTTTTTCATATTTAGCCACATTTTTTGGTATTTCATTAAGAAAATTAAATCAGAGACGTAATTTTAACGAAATATACCACAAAAAAGCAAAAAATTAAATAAATAAGGTTTTTTTCTTACCCAAAGGACCCTATTTAGGTTATAATGGCACTGATCCTTGTGTTTACGTTTTCTTAGGTATGTTTTAACATTTTTAAAAGCATTTGTGCTCTTTTCAAGGCAAATGCAAGATTAGAACTCTTCAAACCCTAGAAATATCGAGATTTCGTTCAATTTTTCTCACAAGATAAATTTAATGCTCGGTTTTTCACTTTATACCACTTTTATTTGCTGTATTAGACTTGTTTGAACCGTTAAATAAAGAAAAAGCCGCCCATTTCTGCGATTTCCATTGCTTTTGAGCAGCGCGGCGGCTGCGTCGCGGCTCGGCCGACGTTTCCATTACCGCCTACTTCCCCTTCAGAAAGGCCGTTTTGACAGATTTACAAGTTCACATTAAGCCAGCGCGAAGTTCGAAATCCGGATGGCTACGGACCGGGCCGACCCGCTCTCCAAAAAATTTCGGCCCGGAGTCAAAATTTCTAAAATCTAAAAAAAAAGTTTTAAACTCAAATTTATATGGGGTAGTTCGAATCCTCCTAAACATAATGTTTTTTTTTATGATTAGAACTGTTTTGCAACAAAAATAACTTAAAATTACTTTGGAAAGAGTTACATTAAAATATAAGATTTACAAATATACTCGGGCTGGCCCGCTGATCAGTCAACTTTGCATTTATGTTTGGCCACGGAATTTTGCAACGATCCCACAGGGGTTTTCAAATGATGGGCGGAGCCGAGGATTTTTTTTTTTGGGACGGCCGGGGTATGAAAAATAAATAAATTTTAAATGTTACATAAAGCGGTACAATAATGTTTTTTTTAATTACTTAATAATGTTTGTTACTAACATATAAGTCAATATTATTTGTACAAAAAAAAATGTCACCGACCGGGATCGAACCCGGGTCGTGTGGGTGGTCGTGGGTAAACGGGCCGGACAGCGACGGGGCGAAAAACCCCAAATGGCTATTTATATTCATTTGAAAAGCTCACCAAGTTTACCATTTTCAGGGACCAGAAGTTCTCCTACACCCTGCTACTCTTCTCCTTGGCCCTGCTCTACAAACAGACCTTCGCCATTCCGGGGTCATTCTTCATGGTGCGTCTCTCTCTCTCTCTCTCTCTCTCTTTCTCTCTCTCTCTCTCTACCTCTTCCTTTCAGAATCTCCTCGGAGGAGCCTTGTTCGGCTCGTGGCTCGGCGTCCCCCTGGTCTGTCTCCTGACAGCCTGTGGCGCCTCCTTCTGTTTCCTCCTCTCCCACTTCTTAGCTCGCTCTCTGGTCGACCGCTACCTCCGCAAGCGACTTCACTCCATAAGGAACAAGGTGGCCATTTTCCCCCTGTCATGAGGGAAAATACAATTTTCCAGATTGCCGAGGAGCGTGAGCACCTGTTCTTCTTCCTCCTCTCGGCTCGTGTCTTCCCCTTTACTCCTCACTGGCTCCTCAACATCACCTCACCTTTTGTCGGAATCTCCCTCCCCACACACTTTTCCACAGTGGGATTAGGTATATTTCTTTTCAAATGTCCTTCAAATTCCGGGCCAGCCCGGTCTATCCCGTGTGTAGTTGGACCTATTCCAATTACACCCCCATATTGGAGGGGTTCTATCGAAATTGGTCGAATACGCATACAGTGAGGCGGAGTTCTCCCGGCCGGTTCGGGCCATTTGCAAAATTTTGGTCGGCCCGAACCACCCTGTCAGATTCGCAACCACACGACCAGGGTTCTATCCCGGTCGGTGACATTCTTTTTTGTACAACTAATATAAACTTATATACTCCTCGCCCACCGAGCTTGACCGGAAATCTTGGACATTAGCATAACTTTCAATAGGCAATTATGCTAAAATGTGAACTTGTAAATCTGTCAACACGGCCTTTCTGGAGGGGAAGTAGGCGGTAATGGAAACGTCGGCCGAGCCGCGACGCAGCCGCCGCGCTGCTCAAAAGCAATGGAAATCGCAGAATTGGGCGGCTTTTTCTTTATTTAACGGTTCAAACAAGTCTAATACAGCAAATAAAAGTGGTATAAAGTGAAAAAAAAACCAAGTAAAAAATTCATTTTATGAGAAAAATCGAACGAAATCACGACATTTCTAGGGTTTGAAGAGTTCTAATCTTGCATTTGCCTTGAAAAGAGCACAAATGCTTTTAAAAATGTTAAAACATACCTAAGAAAACGTAAACACAAGGATCATTGCCATTATAACCTAAATAGGGCCCTTTGGGTAAGAAAAAGACCTTATTTATCTAATTTCTCGCTTTTTTGTGGTATATTTCGTTAAAATTACGACTCTGATTTAATTTTCTTAATGAAATACCAAAAAATGTGGCGAAAATATGAAAAAATACACAATTTACAACAACCAGCTTTCCCATGTCGACAGCATCATATTGAGCGACCGTAATCCCCGCAGGAGAAAATTTTGAATTCCCGCCAATGGTCCGTGGCCGGTACGCAATGACGGTGAACTTCCCAAATTGCGTAAAGCAGAAAGGACGTGTCAATGCTTATGCCAATTAGATTAGATGTGCAGGTATTTGACACTTCCGGTCAAGGTCGATGGGCGAGGAGTATATGTTAGTAACCAACACTATTATACTCCTCGCCCACCGACCTTGACCGGAAATGTCGAAAACCTGCACATCTAATCCAATTAGCATAAGCATTAACAGATTTACAAGTGCACATTTTTGCTGAACTGTCTATTGAAAGTTATGCTGATGGTCAAGATATCCGCTCGGTCGGCAATGGGTATAAGTTATTTAAAGCAGTTAAAACATATTTCTACCGATTTATACAAAATTTAGAATTTTATTTTTCATACCCGGGCCTTGAAAGAAAGACTTTTGCTTTTCTTAAGGGGCGTCTTAAACGTACCCCACTCCAACTATTAGTTGGTTGGGGGGGGGGTAGATTTATAGTGAGGCTTCTTATAAGCGCCTCATCCAAAAGGGGGGGCTCAAATCGGCAGCACCTTTTCTTTATCAAGACCCAACTTTTTTTTTCCAAATGTACCCAACCTCATTTTCACCGCCACTTTATAGTTCAGCCCATCCCTCGGTCCCTGGGTGTAGATTAACAATGACCCAACCAAGGAGAATGTTGGGATGTAGTCTTTATATGGGGTCTTCTTAAAAGTGCCCCATCCTATTATTGGGGGGGGGGGCATTTTCTTTATCAAAACCATTTACCCATGCAATTTATGGTTTTTTTTTGACATTGACAGAACAAAGAGAACGTTTGGGGGGGGGGGGAGTAGTTTCGTACGGGGTCATCTTAAAAGTACTCCATCTTACTAACAAGGGTAGTCGTTGGGGTCACGGTGGCCAAATCTAACGACACCCACGTTTTTGGGTAGCCTATTACTTGCTTATTAAAGGATGAAAGTCAGTTTTTGCTGAACGGTCTCCATATCCGAGAAAATCGCATTTGAAATTTGAGGGATTCATGCTCTGTGCGGCGCCGGGCGTACAAAAGGCCGCCGCCGCTGCCTACTTTCAGTGGTTCGGTGGTCGATTGGCGAACGGGTCGGACTGCCACGCTGGAGGTAGCTGGATCGAATCCCGGTATGCTCTATTTTCTTTTGCTTGTTTATTTACACTTGTCTCGGAATGTTTCGCAAGTTTTTCAAAAAAAAAAAAAAAAAAAAAATTTTTTTTTGAAAATTGTCTCCTGGCTAATTGAGTGACAACACGCGGCGAAGTGTGTGGAGCGCGTGAAAGTATCTCGTCGTGATATTTGGAAATACTTTTTGACTTTTTAAGAATTTTCGTAACACGAAGTCTTGTCGCTCAATTAGCCAGAAGACAATTTTCTATTTTTTTTTTCTGAAAAACTTGCGAAACATTCCGAAACAAGTGTAAATAAACATGCAAAAGAAAATAGAGCATACCGGGATTCGATCTAGCTACCTCCAGTGTGGCAGTCCGACCCCTTCGCCACTCGGCCACCGAACCACTGTAATTGGGAAGCGGCGGCGGCCTTTTCTACGCCCGGCGCCCCACAGAGCGCGAATCCCTCAAATTTCAAATGCGATTTTTTGGGATATGGAGACCGTTCAGCAAAAACTGACTTTCATCAATTAATAAGCAAGTAATAGGCTACCCAAAAATGTGGGTGTCGTTCGATTTGGCCACCGTGACCCCAACGACTACCCTTGTAAGAGGGGCAAAGTTAATGTACCAAGACCATTTCTAATTATACCCACTTCGTTTTATGCAGGGCTTTTAAATTTCGGGCTCAGTTATTGAAATAATTTCAGGTCTGATCCCCTACAACTTCCTCTGCGTCCGCGCCGGCTGCATCCTTTCCGAAATCCGGTCCGCCTCCGACGTTTTCGACATGTACACAATGGCGGAACTCCTCTTCACAGCTGTGATTCTCTTCGGCCTGGGCAGATTTGCCAAGAACCGAAGTCGAACGGCTCTTTGAGCTCATTTTTTTTCCATGTTGTTACGGGTTGTGATTCTAGTCTTTTCCGCTTTGACATTAAAATTTTTTTGTAAGGCGGCTAATAATTTTTAGAAAAAAACATTGTACATAGGAGAGAGAGCAGAAGAGAGTTGTTTACTCTGCGTCCCTGCCCTCTCAATCGATGGCATGCATGGCGGCATCATTGAATTCCGCTACTGCTATCCCACTCCTTAAATTCAAATTTCGTTTTTTTTGCACATAATTGATGAAACGCTTTTCAGAAATATACATTTTCTCAATTTATTAACAAGAAACTACAAAATTTACTTCCTGAACATTTTAAATCTGCGGATTTGCAACTTTTTTATATCGATGAGACGTCGTGATGAGACTTCTTGAGCTAAAGTGAGTTACCTTTGATCCTTATTTTTTTAAAACTCAAACAGTTGATCTTATTTTCAGAGCGGTAGACTGCGTAAAAGAATGCGAATTCGGAGACTGAAAATATGAGGTGAAAACTAAAAAAAATTAATAAAATGAAAGATTAATTTTTCAGAGATTTGAGGAAACCGATTTCTATCACTATTCTCAATGTATTTTTTAAAACTACGTAAGGATTTTTCTCGAGACGAGGTGTAAAAACTACTTTCAGATTTTTCA
>OZ059902.1:2183821-2298821 GCA_964057215.1 Oscheius myriophilus | reverse complement strand
ATAAAACCCTCAAAATTATGAGAAAAAAAAACCTCATAATCAGGGCCCGCCCGTGTTTGTTTATAAATACCAGGCTTCAAATGGCATCATTACCTGTGCCTGAGCATTCATTTCTCAATGAAGACAAGTTGTTCCATTAATTTCTCAAAGGACTGGATTTTTCAACTTCCGGATATCCGGTGTGGTGTATATATACAAGCACATAAGCCCGGTATCTAGTGCCTCTACCGTTGAATGGTCGCCATGGCTGGATCAGTAGCTGTACTTGTCCTTCTGGTAATTTTAGTCCAATTAATCTAACTTTCGGTTTTCTTCGTCGACGAGATCCACAGTGCCCTGTATATCGCGACAAACGTAGAAGTGTTTTGTCCTCGCCGCAAAGTGTTTGAGTGGCGAGTTCGCACAATAGAGGCAACTATAAAAAAAAATAATTTGAAAATGTTGTTTAAGGTTGATTGTGCCTTTTGTTTCGATTTCTCAAATGACAGCAAGGGCTTTCTGCGTTCCAGCCTGTTCAGCTTGTCTGCGAAAACGGGCTGGTGGACAGAATGGATCGGACGCAGGTTGGAGTTCAAGCTGAGTGTCAGCCATGATTGCACTCATGATGGAAGTGACGTAAAGAGTTTGACCACTAGATCTCATGAGAATTCAGGAACACGTTGAGGTAGACCTCAATTGTCACATCGAAGGAGCTGATGACGGAGATCGCGTCTGCTCAATTGGAGCAAATTTGAATCTATGATAAATACGAATAAAGTGAACGTGATGTTCAAGGATAAAAAATGACTAGGGGGCCAATATTAGGTCCAAAAAAGAGCGAGAGAGATAGAGTGAGTGATAGATAGAGACCTTAAGTCCATGGAGCAGCCGTACGTTAATACAAATTATTAATAACAAAATTTATTTCTCGAACAATAATATACAAATTATGGTTTGCTATGCAAACTTTCAAACAATTAATAAACAATTAGAATATCATCAACTCTTTCCAAAGAGCAATCTGCTCCGCCTCCTTCTCCTGATTCTCTTTTTCCTTCTTGGCTGCCTTCTTCTTCTCAATGTCGTACAGTTCCCTCACATCAAAGTTTTTCTGAGCTATCTTCGTTCCAAAGTCACGGTGGAGCACGGCCCACCACAGACGCTGGACTCGGTTCATTCGCTTCTGAAAAAATTGGGTTAGGGATTTGCTTTTCAAGTCATATTTTTAGTTTGAAAAGAAAGATAGAAATAAAAACTCACTCCGATAAGGGTTTCGGCTTTCTTCAGCTGCTCGGCGGTGAGACCTTGCATGAGCTTATCAACGTCTTCAGCGGAAGGAGACGGAGGAAGGTCTGGAGGAGAATGGGTAAGTTTTGAGGGAGAGAGAGATTTTGGTTCGGGTTGAAAATGGCTTTTTCCATATAATTTTCTTATGCCACCGGGAAAGCGCTTCTGTGTGACCTAGGTCACGCATCTGCGCCCCACACAGCGCAATTAGGGCACGAAAAGCGAAGTTGAATTTTTGAAAAATCATTCATTCCCATTTCCTCCCGCCGTACGGTTTTCTAAATTTATTTTTTGTATTATATAGTTTATAACATGTTTTATTACTTTTAGATGGTTTTTGCTACCTCTGCCATGAAGCTATCTTTGGGCGAGATGAAGGATTTGGTCAGCCAATTAGAAGATAACGACTTCATCAGAAGTAACCTGCAATGTATGGATTGCTTCACAGTCAGCTGGGATGTTATTATTGCTTCGAGGATTATGCCGATTCTAGCCAAGTGAGTGGAAACTTAAAAGCTCCTTAAAGGGCCAGTAAGGGGGCTTTTAACTTCATTTTCGATCGGCTACGGTCGGAAAAATTATGCGAATCAATTATGCTAAATAATCTCGCACCCTCCCCTTTTCCACCGCTCTCTCAGTAAATTAAAATGAAATTCGAATCATTAGCATACATACATACATACATACACACGGTTTATTCTCTAGGGCTGTTCCCTGAACCGCCAGAATGTATCACAGTTGTCGACTTTCAATCCCACGACGTTGACTTGTTTGATCCCATTCTCCATTGATTCGGCTTTAATTGCCTCCTGGCCAAGTTGCTGGTACAACTCTCCTTGGGGGAGGCAGCTTCTTTGTAGGTTCCTGGGACGGTCGGGGAACTGTAGACGATCCATTTGGTTGGAGCTACGTCCTCACGGGTTATCATGCCTTGTAAATGTCGGACACGCAGGGCGTACTGCCCGTCTACAAATCTGTAGACGGAACCCCGTTTTTGACGACTTTGAAGCGGATTTTCTCGAAAACGCGAAATTCGCGACCCAAAGTCGTATACTTTTTCATGATCAGCGAATTTTTCTTCCTGAATTTAGCCAATCTTGTAAAACCCACCTGACTGTCCCTTTAACGGATTGCTAAAGGGGCAGCATTCGTTTGATCCTTAAGATAATTCATAAGTGCTTGCTAAGGATTGTGGTCCCATTAGGTTTACTGTATTGTCTTCAAAAGATCTTCCACCCTACGGTCCTTTAAAAGTGATAAAGTTTTCCTCTGTTTCTAAAAGAGATAAACAACCTTTAGTCCTTTGGAAATCATTAAGGGTGAGGTTCAATTTGGGATTATGTTCAGCCCTTAGGCGATTAAGGTTTGTTCCTTAAGCGATAACCTTGCCGCCCTTTAGAAGTTACTCACCTTAAAGTCTTTAGGAGATCTTTAGGGGTTATGATCCTTAGGAATCATATTCAGCCCCTAAGGCTCATAACCCGTGATCCTTAAAGGCAGAGGCCCAGAAAAATGAAAATGGACCTGTCCAACGTAGACGAGATAGTGCCATTTTCAATGGTGAAATGCCGAGAGTTTTATGATTAGCATGGACAGGCCCCCTCTTCATTTTACGTGGGCCTCTGCCTTTAAGGGAATCCTAGGAGATCAACCAACCCGTCGATAGAACCGAGAATGAAAAATAATATACGGAGAACATTTAAAAAATAAAAATGTATCTCATTCTCACCCTCAATTATTTGTTTTCAGATTGAGCAAAGACTGGTTCTACGGGCCTCTTGCCAGCAAAGTTGTGAAGAAATTCACTCAAACTCTGAGGGAAAATGAAAAGGAATGGAGGAAGGCGGAGCCTGAGGCAAAGCCGGTCCTAAAGAGGAGATCCGGAGAAGAAAGCGGAGCAACTGTAATACAGGGTTTTGATATTTTATCAAATAGGTATTACAGGAGGCCAAGAGATACAGAACCGACAATTCTGAAAATGTGAGCATGACTGACATTAGGAAAGCAACTGAAGTCACTGGAATTATCCGATTGGCAGATAGATTGAATGGTGAGGCTGAGAACACTTTCTCACTCACTCACTCACTCACTCCCTCACTCACTCACTCACTCACTCTGTCTTTGTCTCCCTCTGTCTCTCTCTCTCTCTCTCTCTCTGTCTCAATATCTCCCAAAACTTACTCATTCTCCTCCAGCCCTTCCTCCGTCTCCCTCCGCTCAGGACGTTGAAAAGCTCCTGCCAGGTCTCACGGCCCATCAGTTGAAGGAAGCCGAGACTTTTATCGGAGTGAGTTATTTTTTATCAATATTTCGTTTTGAATCACAATTTGACCTTAAAACAAATGCATAACCTACATTTTTCAGAAGCGAATGAACCGAGTGCAGCGCCTGTGGTGGGCCGTGCTCCACCGCGACTTTGGAGAGAAAATCGCTCAGAATAACTGCGATGTGAGGGAACTCTACGACATTGAGAGGAAGAAGGCTGCCCTGAGAAACACGAAAAATTTGATGAAGGAGTTGTTTTAAAACTTTCAGAATTTAGATTGTCAAGTTTGATAAAATTAGATTGTATAATGCTGAAAGTGGCAATGAAAATTTATCTGTACATTTTTCTGTTTGGGTAAACCAAGGAGAAATTTTCTTTTTGCCTCTATTCCTCTCCCATATGCCTCCCTCTTTTTATCTTATCTCCGCCTCCCTCCTCTCCTTTGTGTCTTTCTTTTTAACTGTGCGACTCCCTCTTCTACTTTATGCGACCCTCCTCCACTCTTTCATTCTCCTCCCTCCTCCTCCTTTCGATTTTCCTCTCTTCCCCCTCTACTCTCCTCTCCTTCTTTAACCCTCTGCCTCCCTCCTCTCCCTTTCTTTGGTCGCTGTAAAGTCTTCAGCCTCTCAAATTGCACGAAAACAATCTCTATCCGACTTTTGGCCCATTCAGTATGTGAAACCTCCTCCCTCTCTCTCCCTCTCTCTCTCTCTCTCTCTCTCTCTCTCTCTCTCTCTCTCTCCTCTCTCTCTCCTCTCTCTCAAACAAACCAACCGTACTTAATTTCCCAATGTTTACCCACCTTTAGCCTTCCTTTCAACCCATTATCTCATCCCTCCTCGTCCTAAATTTACTCATTCTGTTCCTCTTCCAACAATCTCGACAATGTCATTTCAAGGCCGCCCCACCCCCCGCAGCGCGCGAACACCCGGGATGGCGATTATGCGTTGTGCCACCCGCCCTGTTATCTACCCGAAATGGATAGATAATCCGTCAACCCGTGTGGCCACAATCTCACAAAATGCGATGAGTGAACTTGTTTGCCCCCGGCTGGTTGGTACCAGCCGCAGGCGATGCCCGGCTGTCTGCAGTAACGTGTTGTTGTTCGGCGGTCATTCAGGGCATTATCAGGTCGCTGTTTGCCTTCCTGCCAGCCGGCCACGTTTTGGAGGGGAGGGGGTAGTTTGGCTCCATTAGAGACCAGATGACCCTTCCGGGAAGGTCCTTGATTGGGCACGCTCTCCGTCTCACTCACTCACTCACTCACTCCCTCACTCACTCACTCACTCACTCACTCACTCACTCACTCATTCACTCACTTACTCACTCACTCACTCACTTACTTACTCACTCACTCACTCACTCACTCACTCACTCATTCACTCACTTACTCACTCACTCACTTACTCACTCACTCACTCACTCACTCACTCACTCACTCACTCACTCACTCACTCACTCACTCACTCATCACTCACTCACTCATCACTCACTTACTTACTCACTCACTCACCCCCTTTCTCTCTCTCTCTCTCTCTCTCTCTCTCTCTCTCTCTCTCGACATTCTTCAATCCCCCCTCAATTACCACTCTTCTGAAAACCTCTTCCCAGCCCACCTGTCTTCTTCCGCCCGAAATGCCCCCTAATTCGCGCTTAATCCCGCCCGGAACCAGTCGCCCCCGCACTGACCGACATACTGCGAACACCTCCATCACGTGTCACTATCCGGTACTCGAAAATAGCCGAAAACCCGGTTTTAGCAAGTTTCTACTCTTGTCAACAACTGTTTCTATTTTTGGTTGGGTTACAAAGAGCCAAAAGTGGTTATTTCCTCAAAAAGCCAAAGTTTGTGGGGGTTCAGACCATTACAACGTTTTATTTAACAAAAAAGTAAGACAATTTCGGTAGGGAGGAGTCGAACCCTGGTGCCAAATTTCCCAGTCCGTGCGGGAACCACTGCGCCATTGCGCGCGCCTCTCTCGACTTACCCGGTCATTCGACTCGTATTCTTGTCTTAAATTCAAAAACAACTGTCATTTTAAGTTTTCTCATAGTTCTGTTAAAGTTTTGCTGAAAAAATCGGTAAAAATAACTATTTTAGGTACGTATTTCCCCGTTTCCACCCTTTTAGTCCTTTAATCACCCTTGTGCTAAAGATAGTAATCTTTTCCAATCAAGCCACGGTCCCATGGGAGGCGGTCTGCGGGGTGAAATGTGAGGCCACCCATTGGAACGGGAGCAATCGTGAATTATCCTGTCTATTGGCTGACATAAACTCATTACTCGGACATCGTCTGTGCCCAATTGGCCGCCTCATTTGCATAATGACAATTTCGATTCGGGGGCAGGGCTTCCGGCGCCGCGCCCCTACAATTAGCCCCCAGGCGCCACACCAATTAAGACCTTAGGAAAACTCTTATATTCGGCTCAAATCTGGTCTACAACCTTTCAAAAGCCCTTTCACGTCATTTTCAAAACAGTGTGTGTGTGTGTGTGTGTGTGTGTGTGTGTGTGTGTGTGTGTGTGAGAGAGAGAGAGAGTGAGTGTTCAACTCCCGCCGTTGGCAATTAATTTTGCCGCTGCACGATTCACCTTGAAATCAGCAGCGGGGCGCGAAAATACACCCCAGAAGTGCGGGGTGTGGGAGTGTTTACCTGCCAAATACTTATTGTTGGGCGAGAGAAAAACACAACAACAAGAGGAGGCCTCGGTGGAGAGAGGGCGACTGTTTCTGCGATTTTACGGCTATTTGGATTCCCTGTGGGCGGCAGAAGCCATTTGGCATAACCGGCACTGGAGATAAGATCTCGGCCTCCGATCGCCCTTCTAAGCCACGCCACTCGCTTTCAGGGCTTATGATTGTCACTCATGCCATTTCAAATGAGACGGAAGGAGGTCGTTTCGGAATCTCCATCTTTCGCCTCTCACTCTTTGTCTCCGTCTCTTACTCACTGTATCACATTCTTTGTCTCCGTTTCTCACTCTCTGCATCTGTCTCTGACTCTCTCTCTCTCTCTCTCTCTCTCTCTCTCTTTCTCCCACTCTCGGCCTGTCTCTTGTCTTCTTTTCTTAATACCCCTTCTTTCTCCTGTTTTCCTCTGCAACCTGGGAGTTCTCTGATTTCAAAAAGTGCAACTCCTGAAAACGGTCGCAAGAGTTTTATCTCTCTGTTGTTGTGATTGCGCCTTATGCCATGTGATTAATGGTGTACGTGCCACCAGCCGAGCGGCGAAGGTAAGAAGTCTTCAGACCCGACGACTTTAAACTTTCGCAACAGAAGTAGAGGCGAAATGGTTGAAAGAGACGTAGAAACAGGAGATGAGAGAGATACAAAATAGATAGAGAAAGGAGAGAGAGAGAGAGAGAGAGAGAGAGAGAGAGAGATCGGAACTTCCCTCTCTAAACTGTTCCTCCTCCTACCTCCGGAAGACCTCTTGCTGTTCCTTTCATTGCACCCCTGGCCCCGCCCCCTTCCGGTCGCCCCGCCCCCTTTCCTAGCCGTTCGCCTGCTCTTTCAGGCCGGCCTTTGAAGGACCAGCTGGTATTTCTGCTCTATTGACTACTTCTATCGTAATCTTACTGCTGCCAGCCGGCTGTTTTTAATCCCTTAATGCCAGTCGGTATTCTTTTTCGATTGCTTCCTGACAACCTTACTCAACATGGGAACTAGTTGTTAGTGCCAGCCGGAACTTCTTATCTGGCGTATTTCCGTGTGGATGACTATTGTTTTTGTGACAGTCAGCTGGTAGAGATGGCTGCCAGACGGAGAGATTTGCTTCTGCCAGCTGGTCTCTCTCTCTCTCTCTCTCTCTCTCTCTCTCTCGCTCTCGCGCTTCAACTTCCTACACACACACACAAACACACACACACACACACACACACACACACTCACACTCACACTCACACTCACACTCACACTCGCACTCGCACTCACACTCACACTCACACTCACACTCACACTCACACTCACACTCACACTCACACTCACACTCACAATCAGACACACACACACACACACACACACACACACACACAGAGTTGGTATTTGGATTTTCTCACGTCTTCCCCTCTCTGTACTTCTCCTCCTCATTTCTGCCTTCTCATCTCACTTTCTCTGTCACTTTCTCACTCTCCCTCTCTCTCTCTCTCTCTCTCTCTCTCTAACTCACTTTCCCCTTCCAGCCATCTGATGGTCGTCCAGCCGGCTGTCCCTCCGGCTGCCCGCAGTCTCCGTTCCTGCCACCCGCACCGTTCCCTCCCCGACCTTTCACAACTGTCTTTCGAATCGGCTGTCACAACAATAGAAGCCGAGCCCCTTATAAGCCAGCCGGGACCTTCATGGACACAACAGACGACATTATTACCACCCAAGGAATGGACTTGTAGTAAAGGTTAGTTAATTTTTTTAAAATTCCATTTTATTTCTTTGTTCAAACTTTAATTTGAATGTTGTTGTTCATTTTCTCCAGGAAATCTGCGCAAAATTGAAAACATTGCATGTTGTGCGTGAAATACGTGATTGCGTATCTATTTCGAACATCACGAAAACAAGTCTGCTTGCCTAAAATCGATTTATATCGGTCAACATGTTTTTAAATGACACGAAAATTACATATGCGTATGATGTTTTTCTTTAAACGCCATTTATTTGCATCTGGGAACACCCCTACTGACCGTGTACCCAATACGGCGTGAGACGGAAAATGTGCGCTATTTTACTTCAAACTTATATATAGTCTTCGTCAATTTTACTACTTGGCCGATTTGTAAATTTAACCCTGACGCAGTATTGCATACGTATCCTAAAGAACAGGATTTTCGTACGCAAATTCGCGACTGGTGTCATTTGCAGAGAGCTAAGAGCGAAATTGGGCGAAGTAGCATTGGCGACGAGTATAAGTCAACCAGTTATATAAATAATTTAACATATGATATAAATAATGATTTATTTTTGGTATTAATAAACAAGCAGCAAAAGTACGCAATTACGTACCATGTTTTAACTAAGCGCTTTTTATGTTTACGGTCGTTCCCGGTCAAGCTCTTTGAGGAAATAAGTTGTTTAAAAGTTTTTAGAAGATGTAAAACATGATAAAGTTAGTGTGTAGCTGCAATTTTTCGTATTTTTATCTTTAAAAAAATTATTGTTCAAATATTCATGCAAAGGCGCTCATTTCTTTTCACCACTTGGATAGACGACTTCTCGTTAGTTATTCTCCGTCCGGAGACATTTAGATGCCGCTCGTTTACATTAATGGCAGTGGCTGGCAGCAACCGGCGCCCATAAAATGCGCATCCTGCCAGCCGGCCGCGGCGGTGGTCAGCTGAGCAAGCGCCTTCCCTCCGGTCGCTGCGGCGCTTTTTAGACATTAGTAGCCGTTTAACACCCCCCGAAAAGACGACGTTTTCGGGGGAACGCGAAAATGGAATGGAGGGCAATATGGACATAAAAAGCGAAGTACGTAGTCACAAATTGGCGCATTTTTGACATCACGCGCAAAGTTGGAATGAAAAGTACGCCAATCTCTACACAAAAGGGCAAGTGTACGCAGTTCTTGAAGAAAATTTTCGACTAAACGCACAATTTATACCTGGTGGTGTAGATTTTTGCCATCGGGGAGAAGTCATTTTCGAGGGGGCGCGAAAATGGAATTGGAGGCAATTTAAATGGGAGAAAACGGTGTATGTATCCACAAATTGGCATATTTTTGATCACGCACCTCTTGGGGGAAAAAAAACGAAAATTACACCAATTTATACAGAAAAGGGCATATGCACACAGTTTTTCCACGACATTTTCGAGTGAACGAATAATTTGATCCCGTATGGGGTATACGGTAGCAGATCACCGTTTTCACAGAATCCTTGCTGCCAGCTGGGCGGATAATAAATTACTGCCAGTCCGTTCTTCTTTGTCTGGGTTGCAGCAGTTTCACAAGCGTTTTTTTGCTGCCAGCTGTTTTGCACTTGGTACCAGACGGGTGTCAGCAAGGAATTAGCTCACTTTAATGATGTTGAGCACTTGTGAGTTTTTTTAATCAATTTAGTATTTAAAAAATAGCGATTGCGAAAGAAATACAGTCTCACAGCATATGCGAATCAATATCTCAGGTACAGAGAATAATGTTGGCAGTGAGTCAGATTATTGGCATTGGAGCGAATTTACAATGACATTGCCTCAATTTGCAACAGGCGAAGGTTTTTCGTAATTTTCATTGTGAACTTTGTAACGCGTAAAATCAAAAATGACGGAGGAGCGCATGCTCTTTTTGATATTGACTACAGGTCAGATTTTTCGCAATGGGGCGCAAAATCGTGTGACATGCAACGAAAATCTTCCAATTTAGGGCGATTATTTGGAAAATGAATCTTTTCAGGTAAAAATTTGTTCATAAGAGTTATATTTCCAAATAATCACCATTCAAAAAAAATTTAATATTAATTTATTTTAAATGTGTAAATAAATCACACGCTTATCGTTAGAGCAATTTATAATTTTATGTAAAATATTAAATTATGGGAGGGAAATCGTCTCACAAAATGTACGAGTCGATCCACATCATGAGAAAACGTGATTGGCCATGGGTCAGAGTTTTGGCGATAGAGCGCGTAAACTTTTGGACCAGGTTTGATTTTACAGCGGGTTTTGGAAAATCGAATATTCTGCGAATCGCGTTTATTTTTAAACAAAATGATGTATGAGAAGTGCATTTTCCGAAAAATACAGCCTAAAAAAATAAAAAAAAACCAATTAAACGATTTTTTGTTTCTCGTAGTGTTCAAAAACCAATGCTAAAATCCCAAATCCTTCTCTTTTTTTGCAACCAGCTGGCTATAAAAATCCAAGGCGCCTTTCTTAGAGGCAGCTGTACAATCTGTCTTTTCATTCGGACCACCCGTCCTGCAGCTGCCAGTCGGTTGCTGCCAGCCGTATCGCTCTCGGTGCATGTCTCTCTTTCGCGCAACGCATACACACGCATATCATGCGTTATTTGTCCGTTCCATTGACGCCAGCCGAACGGGCCAACCGTGTTAGGGCCTCGCCTATTCTAGGTAACTCCAGAATGTTCCATGACATTCTGGAATATTCTGTAACTGTTCCCCATTGTTCTAGACTGTTCTAGATTGTTCTATTCCCCCTAGTTGGCTCCGCCCACTTTGTTCCAGAACCTTCTATTCCTTCTGGAACCTTCCTAGGTTACCCTATATAACCCGGTGACTCATCACCGGATATCTTACTTTCCCGCTTCGTCTACCATTGTTGCTTCTACATAATAAACCTTTGGTTTATTCCCGTTTCTTCCTACGGACACAACAAACCGCAAAAGGCAGCCGGCTGGCGCTAGTCTCGCGCCACTTCCGCGCCAAAGACCATTCTCCTTGAAAGGGAGCGGCTGGCGGCAAGGAATAATTGCCTGCCGGCTGTCCGTAAAGAACCGTTGCTGCCAGTCGCAGCAATGCAAAACGCGAAATGAATCATTCCCGTGCATTGTTTACGGAGCGACGCCTCGGGCGCGAGACTCCCACTACTGAATGCTGGACATACACTCGTTTCCGAGGGCGACGGGAGCGAGGGCAAAGAAAACAAAAGAATCGCAAGCATTCGGGAGTGATAAACATGCTTTGGCCAAGTGAATATTGGTCGGCAAAAATTTTGACCACTGAGCGGATCGAACGCCCAACCTTTCGATCTGGAGTCGAACGCGCTACCATTGCGCCAAGCAGTCACACTGGCGTAATGGGCCAGCATCCGTTATCAATTGCGGCGCCAGGTTTCGGCACCTTTCAGTCGAGAAAATCGTAATCCCTCAAACTTTTCCCTATTCAGTAGCAATGTGAGATGTTTTGAAGTGATCTCTAGTCAATTACACTCAAAAGCGCCCTCGCAGAACTCCGGGACGCGTTAATGTCCGGCCGAAATTAAGTGTGGCGCTCGATAATGGAAGTGTTGTACTTCTCAATGGGCTTCCCATCCGCCAGCTGTATAATTGTAGCTCATTTCCATTAAATTGCGCCCCAGGAGGCAAGCAAATTTAACAGAAAAACGGAAAAATGCAAGGTTGTGTGCTCATGCAAGCGGCTATGGCACATTAGCATACGCAACATACCAAAATGTGGCGCGGCGTAGCGTAGTGGTTATGATTTTGGACTGTTGATGAACAGGTGCGGGGTTCGAATCCCCATAAGGGTTAAAGTTTTTTGCTCATTACATTAAATCCTAGTTAACTAGAAACTTCTTTTTCAGTGTCCCTCGCCTCCTCATCATCGGCAATCTGTCGAATTTGCCATTTGGAGGCATCTTCGGGAAGAGATCCTCTAACAAGCCCATGTCGCTGTTCCGGCTCTCTCTTATATGTACATAGAAGCTGTTTAGTGGTACGGATTATCTGATATATAGATTTATTTGTGAATTTAGCATTGGTTGGAACTATCAACACGAAAAATGGTGCCTTCTCCACGTTGTGAATTATGCGGGTATCTTTATCGACGTGGTGGATTGATTGATGTGGGTTTAGAGAGAGAGAGAGAGAGAGAGAGAGAGAGAGAGAGAGAGAGAGAGAGAGAGAGAGAGAGAGGGAGGGAGGGAGAGCGACAGAGAGACAAAGAGATAAAGAGACAATGAGACAAAGGAACAGAGTGACAGAGATACACAGAGATAGAGAGACAAAGAGAAAGAGGGAGACATAGAGACGGAGAGACAGAGAACTTTAAGGTTCGAGGTATTCATTGGCCTCGCCTCCACCTACGGGATAGATTGCTCAATGCTCTCTTTGTCGTCGCCTTCTCTGTAATGATTCTGTGTGCTGTGATGTCACTTCATTTTCTACGGGTCTCCGAACAATATCACACTAGTGTCAGGTGAGTAATTGAGTATAAAGAGCCCGTGAGTGAGTGAGTGCGCGCCGCGCGTGTGCGCATGTGTGGGAATGTGTGTGAGTGAGTGAGTGAGTGAGTGAGTGAGTGAGTGAGTGAATGAGTGAGTGAGTGAGTGAGTGAGTGAGTGAGTGAGTGACATAAGACGCGTCAAAACTAAGCGTCTCTTTTTTCCGTGATCTCCCAATTCAACAAACTCGCAAGTAATTTCCAAATTCCACCACTCGTTATACGAATTGTTTTTCCGTGTCCCCATCGCATCCTGTGGAATTCTAGATTAGTTGTTTCATTATGCGATCTCTCCCCCTATGTAAACAACTATTGGTTCTCACGCATTAGGGTAACAGGAATACTTAATCTGTCTAAGAGAGAGAGAGAGAGAGAGAGAGAGAGAGAGAGAGAGAGAGAGAGAGAGAGAGGTGGCGGTCCTTTAGCTAATTCCAAGTGTCAAACACACGAGTATGCTGAATATGGGGGCCGAACCGTTCCTTCGGGGGCTTAAATTGGTTGGGGGTATATTTGAATTTCAATTAAAAATGCTGAAATTTCCAGAAACTACCAACGCGTGGTCTCCACTTCCCTCACCAACGATGACGTCACCGTCATCATCTGCTCCGTGCTCTTTTTCTCGGCCTTTTTCGTTGCAGTCTTCACCCAGTACCGAGCGGAAGCCTCCATCTTCCGTCTGTGCTTCCGTTTCTGGGTCATAAACCGCAACTGGACCATCCGCAACTACAACCTACTGTAAGTCGCGGTTTCTTTTATCCTTCGGACCGCCCGTCTGTTCAGAGACGACCCGGAGATGTTGGCTGTTCGCCAGGCGCGCGGCCAGCTGGTTGTGCGCCGCCCGTCGCCGAAGAGGGCATCGAAGACAAGACTTCTCCACAGCTAGGGACCCCCATTCTCTTTCGAAATGAGAGGGGTGGGAATGCAACCCCCCTTTCCAATCAAATTGGTTCAAATGGGCTTTCTCCCCCATCTACTCTCAGGTCTCAGTCCCACATAGTCCCCCCAGTGCCTTGCCAGCACAAAATCGTTGTCTTGTCGGTGATATTTCATTTGCGAATAAACAATCTAATCGGTGGGAACACAGGGGGGGGGGTTTAGAATCATCATCAATCACATATAAATAAAGAAGGGGTAGACCCGACGGAGGCGAAAGTCTTCGGTAGATGAGCTGAAGCACAGCGGCTACTCCTGCTGGCGCTGGAACACGTAGAGGTAGGCCAGCTGGCGGGGAGGGTTCTGGGACACGGCCACCTTTTCGTCGTTGTACAGGATCTGAAAAGATGGGCATTGGCTTTGGAATTGAAGATATTGGATGTCACAAATGGGGGCTCTACTGACACTGACCGAACTAGTATACGCGGGGGAGAACTTTTCATCCTAGGTCAGCTTAAATGAACCCCCACCTACGTGGGGAAATCACTACATATCAGTAGTTGAGCCACCATTCTATCAGGTTGGATGGGGCTATTTTGGTTGAAAACAGCAGTTAAATCGCGGCGGCCTGAGGTTTCCGGTCGAATGTTCAGTCCAAGCGACCTAAGGTTGTCACTAGTGGTCTCATGGGAGTAAAAAACAAGAATCATTGGCTTTTTCTAGCGACTGCACCGAGCATTCTTAAGGATGCTCCCCGAGGAGATCTAATTGTCACCCTCTATGGGCAATATTGTGTGCACCGGAGAGCCATTTCCCATTGATTGCAACATCTGCCGGTATCGCGAGAGACATGCCTGTTTGTACAGAATTATGCAGACGGCCACCGACTCATTGGTCAACATCCATCACGCGCAACAACAGGGAACTGTCTAATCGGGCTGGCGGGTCAGGATGATACGACAAGAAAATTATTTTGTTTTGGGGGGATAATATTAAGTACCCCGTACTTAATATAGGCATTTCAGCGGCCTGTAGTTGCCCAGAGCGGTTCAATCGCAGCAGTGAAGGACTTTTGCTTGCGGTACATTCCAAGCGGCCAATGATTGAAAGCTACACTTCAATTGCAAAGGCAAATGGTTACAAAAACAGGTTAAATTCCAGCGGTATGTGATCACTGAAAGCGGCAATTCCAAGCGACCAAGCATGGTAAAATTTGGGGCCGGCCGGGCCGGGCCGAGAAAAATTTTGAAGCGGGCCGGCCCGAAAAATTTTTTTTTCGTTTTCTTTGATTTTTACATTGAAAAAAGGCATAAATTTTCGGTTGAGTCGGGCCGGCCCGGGCCAGGTCGGGCCGTGAAAATTTTGGAGCGGGCCGGCCCGTTGCCATGCTTGCAAGCGACCTATGGCTGCCTAGAGCGGTTCAATCGCAACAAACCTAGAATTTCCCGAGGAGCGGCCTTTGCTTAGTGGTGGTTCGATTACTCGATTAAATACGGCAGAATCATGGCGGCCTTTGTTTGCAAAGTGGTTTAATTTCAGTGGCCTATAGAAAAATCGATGCAATCACAGCGGCCTATAGTTGCAACAATTTGGCCTATGGTCGTCAATGATCCCAGCCACCTACATTAACCTAATAGGAATTCAATCACAGCGGCCTTTTGTTGCCTAAGGCAGCTCTTTCCAGGCGGCCTACGGTTGCCAGTATCGGGTCAATCCCTTTGTAATCGGTTCGGTCCAATCAATCGTCAAAATTCCTCCTCTCCCGCCTCGGGCAATGCGATAACGTACCCATTTGCCGTCCTTCAGCAAGTGCGCGACGTAGTGGCCCGAGTGGGGGCTGCTGCCCATGTGGCTGATGAGACCGACGAGCCTGAAAAGAAGCCATAACCTTGAGCCGGAATAATTGTGTGACACGAGGGGCGATCCCTCTCTCACGCGGCCAACTAAACCCACTTGTACTTGCCGCTGCCATCGGGAAGAGGCCTCTCCACAGGGGCAGCATCGGTGGGGGCGGCAGCGGGAGTGGCTGCGGCCGCAGGAGCAGTCTCCTCAGGGGGAATCTGAAAATTGGGATATATTGACCTTAAAGTTAAAAAGAAGTCAGGAACGAATTTTGCCCACATGAAAGGATAAACAATACACAATCCCAGCGGCCTACCGTTGCCAAGCAAGATTCCATCCAGCGGACTTTAGTTGCCAAAAGCAGATCACGGATAGCGCCTGTAGTAGCTAACGGCGGCTCAGTCGCAGAGCCCCTATTGTTGCCAAAATAAAAAAGCAGTTGAATGATAGCGGCCTATGGTTGCCAAAATAACAAAGCGGTTGAAAGAAAGCGGCCTATGGTTCCCAAAATAAAAAAAGATGTTGAGAGAAAGCGGCCTATGGTTCCCAAAATAAAAAAGATGTTGAGAGAAAGCGGCCTATGGTTGCCAAAATAACAAAGCGGCTGAATAAAAGCGTTCTATGGTGGCCAACAGCGGTTCAAACGGTTGCCAAGAGCGATTTAACTACAATACCATTTTGCTACCAAAACCACAACAGTTCGAGCGGCCTTTGGTTGTCAATAGTTGATAAAATAAAGCGGCATCTAGTCGCCAAAAACGGGGTTTACTGTAAGCGGCCTATGCTTGCCAACGGCGGCCAGTAATAGCTGACATAGGTTCAATTATGGCGCCCTATGGTCGCCGAAATGGTTCAATTACAGCGGCCTACTGTTGTCAAAATCAATCCGAGCGGTATATGGTTGCCAAAAGTAGTCCAATTCCAAACTTTAGAGGACTTATTTTAAGAACGCGTAAATTCAAAGATCTTGGCTCCATTTATGACACCACTTCTTACTTCTATACACTGCTAAAATGGGCAAACACAAAGTACGGCACCCCATTTTGGCGGGCTTGTTGACAAAGCCATTCTGAAGAGTGATTCAGTTCGTCAACAGAGGTCGACAAGGCCGGTGGCAATTATCAGCCACCCCATCCATTACCCGAATCCACTTCTTGAAAAACACTCGTTTTCGGGAGAAAAGAGAGCCAATACGTAAAGAATGGCAGAAATGGGGTAATCACAACGGTAGCCGATTTCGTACGGGGTTGATGTAGAAAATGAAGAATTTACCTCGTGGGAGTGCTCGAAGAGCCACTCGGCGGCGCGGTTGGCGTCCTGCCCGTTGTTCTCCAGGGCGTAGCAGGCCTGATGGACGGTGAATCCTGAAAAAAAGCAAAGCAGAGTTTTAGTTGCTAGACCCGAAACGAACCGAAACCGAGCAGGGCCTGGACACACTCGCGATCGGCGGCGGCCTCTTTGTCGGCGGGCTTCGTCTGGTAGTCGGCCGGGTTGACGGGGTCGTCGAGGGTCTGGTCCACCCCCATGAGGCCCTGGAAAAAAGGGTTTAGATAGATATAGATAGATAGAGAGAGAGAGATATCTAAAACCCACCATGATCCAGTTGCACGCGGCGTCGGCGGTACCGCCCGGCTTGACCTCGATGGCTGCCTTCGTAGCCGCGGCCTCCGAGAATCCCATGTCCGTGAGCTAAAAAATTACTTATAAAACAAAAAATTAAAAATAAAACCTGTTTGACGATGGCTCTGTCGAAGGGAGGCAGAGTGAGGCGCGGGGGACTAGTGTCCACATTTTCCGGGAGCAGCTTCTCCTCGGCCTTCTTTCCGGTGGCCCTCAGGGCGGAGAGATCCAGCTGGTCGGGCACTTCGACGTCCATGTCGTACTTCCTCGGCTGGTATTCGGGCGTCATTGTGAACTTCTGAAAAATGGAGGGTTGTAAGGTTTTTGAAAAGTCATTTTAAATGAAAGCCAGGCGACCTCAGGCCGCTGTGATTGCCTCAGACAGTTTTGGATCGAATTTGGGCACCCTTTGGCAGTTTCTGATCAATTCCGGTCACATTAGGCCGCTTTGAATCAAACTCGCAAACGTGAAGCCACCTTGGACAGAGCAACCGTAGGCCGCCTTGGACACAGCAAGGGCAACCTTAGGCCGCACTAACCATAGCTTGCGCAGCCTCTGGCCGCTATCGACAGAACTTTGGTAACATTAGGCCGCTCTATACATCGGAAAGTATACGCAGCTTTAGATGAAACTAGACCAGCTTTAGGCCGCTTTGGGCGCAGGTCGCGCAATATTGGGCGACTCAGAACTCGGGCAACCTCAGGCCACCTAGGGTATGCCGCTATGACCTTATAGAAATAGGTAGAATTAGGCCGCTTTCGATCGACAACCGGAGATCTTAGGCGGCTTGAAAACAAACGCGGCAACCACAGGCTTTTTGGGCAAATCACGAGAAAATAGGCCGCTTTGGAAATTGCTTGGGGACACTCAGGCCGCTCTAGACATCTGATAACTTTATATCGCATCAAATGAAAGTCGGCTAGCCTTAGCCCGCTTTCGATAGATTTCCCCCAGCCTCAGGCCGGTGCAGAGCCAGATAGAGTACAGCCACCATAACGCCAGAATTTCGAAAACCTCAGGCCGCTTTATACTTTTTGTGTAACCCAAGGCCGCTGTAAATCAAATTCCAGAACCTCAGGCCGCTCTAGCCCTTTCAGTTCCACAATCCCGTACCTGGATCTGGATGACCAGAAAGTCGGGGAACGTCTTGAATCGGATCGTGGTGGTGGCTCCCTTGCTCTCCTTGGTGATCGGGCTTGTGAATCCCTGAAAAAAACGAGAGTAACCACGCTCCAGTGACAAAAGAATTGCAGTAAGTTAACTACCGTACCTCTATGTGGCTGGGAGCGAAGGCGGCGTCGAGCAGCTGTTCGAGAGGGGCCGTGTATCGCAGCTCCGTCTCTCCGTCCTTCGGCTGGATCGGCGTGAGGAGCTCGTCACGCACGGGGAGGGCCAGCACCAATTCCTCACGGTCAGTGTAGCGGACCTGACCGGAGGCCACGTCCTCGAAGCGGGACTCGATCTTGAACCTGAAAAAAAAACATAATTAGAATGCGGCCTATGGTTGCCTAATGCGGTCTTATCACAGCGGCATGTGGTCACTCAAAGCGGTTCAGCGGCCTATGATTGGTTTATTGAAAGATGCTTAAGGATGCCACAAGCGCCAACTGTGAAGCGGCCTATTGTTACCAAAAATACTAATTTGCAGCGACCTGTGGTTGCCAAAAACCGCACGTTTAAAGCAGCCTATGGTTGTCAAAAGCGGCCCATCTTGAGCGACCTACGGTTGTCAAAAAAGAGTCTACAAAAGCGGCCTATTGTTTCGGTTTATTTTCAGCGGCCTATGGGTCTCCACAGCGATTTTTGAGCGGCCTATGATTGCCAAAAAACTGACAGACGCCTACGATTACCAGAAACGGCTAATTTGCGGCGGGTTGTACACATAATTTGGAGCGGCCTCAAAAGATTCATTTACTGCGATCTGTGGTTGCGCATAGCGTGTTATGTATGGCGGTACATGGTGGCGAAAAACGGTCCATAAAAGCGGCCTTTTGTTACCAAAAAGCGGTTATATAACGGCGGCCTATTGCTGCAAAAGGCGGCTAATTCACGGCGGCCTACAGTAAGCAAGCGGCCAATTTATATGAGGCTTACGTTTGTCAACGGCGGTTCAGTTTCAGCGGCATTCGGTTGTACAGAGCGGTTCGTTGTTGGCGGTCTACGGTTGCAAACGGCGGTTCAATTGACGGCCTCTGGTTCTCAACGGCGGGTGACTTTTAGCGGTCAATGGCTGACAAAAGCAGCCTACGGTTACAAAATGTGGCTATATTATGGCGGCTTATTGTTTCCAACATCATATAACGACCGATTGTAACAGCGAAACGATTCGAGCGGCCTACTGTCGTCCACAGCGGCATATAGTAACCAGTAACGGCAGATCACCCACTTCAACGCCATCGTGGGGTCCTCCTTATCCGCGGGTGTGTTCGACGAGATCCGCTCCACCAGGTAGCGGAGGTACTCCTCGGCGTCCTGCTGTTTCGCCGTGGCGAATTCCGGGTGGTTGCCGGCAATGATGCGCTTGAACTGCTTCGGAGCGATGCCGTTGCGGACTGAGCCTTCCTGAAAATAAGGAATGTTTCGAAGCCTAGGAATTCGAGAGAGAGAGAGAGACTAACCACTGCGTAGTCGTCGGTCATCATTCCTTTGAGCAGACGGGCGATCTGAGCGTTCTGGTTGCTGTGGGTCTCCGCCACCGACACCCGCTGCATCTCCTCGTCGGCTCCGTCGACGAATCGCCGCTGCATGGAGGGAAGAAGGAGCAGGGCCTGCACAACCTGAAACATAAATTTAAAGTTATAAAAGTAAACATATAACGAAAATTTATGTAAAAACTCACCGAGTTCATGTAACAGCTGCTGCCGATGTTGATGAGGCCGGTGTAGCCGGCTCCGTAGGCGTTCTCCAGACTGGCGCCGTCTTCCACACACTTGGCCCATTCCCATCTGAAACGAGAGGTATAAATTGACATCTGGAGACCAACAATATCAAAATTTGGGCCGGCCCGTTGATAGAGACTTCTACTCACTTCTGGTTGAGGTCCAACTCCATTTCCAGCGTACTCTTCTCAGTCTTCTTCAGGGCGTCCATGTCGACGCCGAAGTGAGCCAGGTGCTGGCGGATGTTGGGGTCCAGAACTCCGTCGTCCTCGTCATAGCTAAACGATTATTTTTTTAAGAACACTGTGACCGGGTAGATTTGGGAAAATGTTCACATTAAATTTATGCTATTTTCGCAGCCCTCTGCCGTTTAAGGGTGGCACATGAAACAGAGGGAATCAAAAGTATAGTCCCGCAAAAAAAAGTGGCCAAGAAGGGACATGAAATGAAGAGGTTATCAAAAAAGGAGGGGCCAAAAAAACAAGGGGACACCGTTTTTAGAAGGTCCATACATACACCGAAAACAAAGGTCCCGCAAGTACCACGTATCCAGGTATGAAGGGTGAGCTTCGATATTGTTCTCGCACTTAAATAAGTTTTTTTTTAATTTAAAAGGACTGGGATTTAACACTATTAACCCCGCTCGCATTTATGGCAGCCTATCCTCGTCAAAGCGTACCTTAACTGACTCGGAAAAGTCATTTATTTGATCAACCTGCGCCTTCTCAAATAACATTCTATCTCGCCAACATTAAAATTTAAAGCAAACGACATCCTTTTGAACCAGGGTACAAACTTAAATTTGGAATTTCATGCCAATAAATTCGCAGCTTTGGTTATGGTTTCATGTTTTAAACACAATGACTTGACAAGAACGTTCGAGGATATATGTCATAATTTTACCGGTTTCGAAGCTCCAATTTAAAAGTAAAAATGTTCAAAATGGGACTCTAAAACTGGCGCCCCGCACAGGAACATGTCTTTATTGACAAGAAGTGACATCGTTGGTGACAAAAACAAAGAAAAGTTGTGCCCCCGTTTAACCCGGATGGGGCCAGTTGCCAAGCCCGGAAGGGTGTGTTTAAAAGCCTAAACGTAACCATCACTAAAAAAAACTAAAGTCTGAAGATCTCACCTGTAGACGTCGGCGGTATCCGCGGCCGATATGGTTCCCAGCTTCACCACCAGCGGGTACCCGGTGGCGTCGTAGTACTGCTTCATGTGGTTGTTGCCCTGCGACATCTTTCCCTCGGAGAGGTACTGCGAGCGGCCACAGCGGATGGCTCCGTCGGTCAGGTTGAGCCAAAGGTTGTCGGTGAGGCCACAGCCATCCTCCTCACACATCCAGCCAGACGAGGGGATCTGAAAAGAACAGTTTTTAGGCGTTAGCTTGAAGCATAAAAAGCCCCAAAATGTTTTAAATAAAGCTTAAATTAAAACAATAAGGCGCCAAAGACTCACCGTCTTCCCATTCTTCAGCTGCTCCAACGTGTCCGCGTGCTTCGTGATGAGCTTGACTTCGCCGTCCCATGCGTTGGCCGCGTTCTTGATCATGTCCAGGCGCTCGGCACTGGTGCACGTCTCAACCAAGTGTGCCGCCCTAAAAACGAAGGTAATGGGTATAAAAAGTATAAAAAATGGTTCTAGGGTATAAAAACGTACTGGTAGATATCCGCTCCCAGATCAGGGACGATGGAGACGTAGCGGGCGAGGTTGGGGTAGATGACCACGTGGTACTTGTCGACGAGGTCGAATCTAAAAAGAGAACATATTGCTGTAAAGCGTGTATAGTTGATGCCAAAACATCTTCACAGCGTGCCAATGTTTCGCTGTTGGTTCAGAGTAATGCGCATAGAATACTCTGGCCTTGTACGCGGCCAAATTGTAAACAACTTTCGGTCCAACTTTTGGGTTGTGGAACAACATCAAAACATTGGGACGTTGCTAGAGGCGGCTTCATAAAAACAGAAAAAAAGAAGAAGACATATATACTCCAAAATCACTCACTTGTCGTTCTGGAAGCCTCCCTCGCTTCCGATCGCCAGCTTGGTGATCTTCGACAGCGGTTCTCCGGTGTTGTTCGTGTCCACGGCGGGGATCTAATAAAAAATAGTAAAAAATCACACAAGACCTCACCTTTTCACTGTGCACGTGGACGAAGAGCTTGAGGCCGGTCTTCTCGGCGTACTCGATGACGTGCTTCGGGCAGAAGCAGTGGTAGGACTCCAGGCAAATGAAGAGGCCTCCTGAAATAGGAAACTGAGTGAGTCATCACAAAAAAAATCGACAAAAAAGGCAATTTAGTAGCTTTTGCGGCGAAATTGGCCAGAATTTTCCACAAAAAATATGGTTTTTTTGAAGGCCCAATCAAAAAGAAACGAACCGTCGAAGAAGGGCGTGTGGAAGCAGTAGGTGCACTCGTCCTTGTAGATCTTCGTCCTCTGGGGGTCGGGCACCGTGAACTTGGCTTCGGCGAGTTCGGCCGCCACTTCAGCGGCACTGGCGTACACGATTTCGGCTGCCATCCTGGAAATAACGATTTTTAGATAATAATAAAGAATCTTAAGTGAAAATGGTAAAAGAAACAAAAAAAAGAATTTTCAAACACTGTTTGTATTATTTTCACAAGCTACGCCATTACAGGCCACCAAAAATAAAGGTCGGTACATAAAATGACGCAATTCGGTGTAAATAAATTTTTAAAACGAAACATCTCGACACGGTCATCGGGCTGGCCCGATGAACACCGGAACTGGTAAATAGCTCAAATTTAAATCAGAAATGTCAACAGAAATCGATTATTTCACTCTCCGCAATAAAATTGACGAGAAAAGTGAAACACTTTTACGGGAAATAGATGAATTCATATTCATACATGCTTTAAACAAATATTTTAAAAGTATAAATGTGAAAAAACTTGTTTACACTTTAACGCCAACATTATAAACGAGAATAAAACAAAAAATCCTAAATTCTCAGCCAGTTTTTACAAAAAATGTAGAAAAATAGCTAAAAACTAGACTGCAATTCCAAAAACCTTGAAATAAAGCTCTATTTTCTAGAAGTAATCAGTTTTTGTTGCCATAAGCGACGACGACAAAACGAAATACCGATAGTTCTGGAAGCTACGAAATTTTGAATCGTTAGGGAAATGATGAAATAAGATTTATTATTATTGTTTGTTTATTTAAATTTAATTTTAAAAAAATAGAAGAATCCGGAAGAAGAAAACCACGGGAAACAAGAGAAAGCCAGCCGACGGGGCTCACCGGTGACGAAATGTTTCGCCCGCGGCGGGGCTGCGGGAAAATTTGGCGCCAAAAGCCATTCCAAGAGAACAAACTACAAATGCGTGGACTACAAACCAGTCAATCAATATAGCAGAGCAAGAGACCAAAGGGCACCGTTTGGTGCACTTTTTAAATTAAAACTGACGAGACAATACAATATTACGATTTCTTAATGCACTCTCCGCATAATTCACATTAGTTGGCCCAAATCCGCGGCCGTTTGATTCTCGGCAATATTGTTGTTGCGACCTGTGCGTTTGACGTCGAGTCAAATGCTTCAGCGGCATTACGCTGCCTGAGTCTTGTAAACGCCGGACAGACATGTCTTGGGAAGGAACGTACCATGGGCCCCGTTAGGAAAAAAAATAATTTTTTTGAAACCGAAATCTTTCCTTCTGTGTGGGGATTGGACGGAAATCGGTAAAAACTGGGATTCCGATTAAAGGACTGCGTATGAATTTGATAAGAAGCGAATTTACTAATACAGTATACCAAATCCTCCTTTAACTGGGTTACATTTCCCACAATGAGGAGACCCGTGTCGAAAAACCACCCTTTAAACGGCCTCTTCTCTGAAGCACAATCGTTGTCGTTTTTCCCGTCGGTTACGTGACAGTAGAGAAAATATTGGTTATATGGTCGTGGCACGGGAGGTTCCAGAATTCAGCTGTTGACATTCAAACTCATCTATTGACACGTAAACGGGGAGCCATCAGCTGAATTCCAGAGCACTTCGTGTCAGGGCCATTAGATCGATTTTCTCCGGATTTTTGCCAACGACATTACTACTTTTTCTTGCTTATGGATTCGATCGTGGGAGCAAAAGACGTTCGACGACTTGTCGAATCAGAAAAAAAACAAACGAACAACAGGCTTATTATTTATTCGATTCATAAGAATATGTAGCTTGTTCGGTATAGAAATACGAGAGGGATCAGGAGGGCCTCATGCCGATCAGCTCGACGTCGTAGATCAGGGTAGAGTTGGGAGGGATGGCGCCGGGAATGCCTTTGGCTCCGTAGCCGAGTTCCGGGGGAATCGTCAGCTTGGCGCGCTGGCCCTTCGACAACTGGAAATATATGATTATTGTAAAGTTTATTAAGAAAAAGTGAAAATAGTCTTTATGGATGCTTGACTTTCTAGACTTTTTCGTTTTATCATTTGGCCGCCTGGGGCGTGCCTGAATAAGACAGGGTGTTTAAAAAAAGTTCTTGGGCACTAGTTAAGCCCCCATAACTCAGTTGTGGATGGGGGGGGGGGGGGGGGCGGGTAAGCTGGATTCAGGTTAACCACCAATACCGCAGGCACTGCCAAAACTGCTTCCAAACATCGTGCAAAAATTCCGTTGTCAATAGTGTTCAGCGTGGTGCATAAGATACCCAGGATACTCACGTACGCAGCATCGCTGGGCGAGTAGCGTTTGGGGTCTTTATACGTAAGTCCCCCAAATGGGGCCTCCGATACAATGTAAGCCCCCTTTAATTTGTTGTTACCATTTTCAACCAAACGGTGAATTACGTAGGTACCACAAGAACCTCACATCCAGCGATGGTACGCAGCCCAGGTTGAAGTAGCGACGTCCTCGTCCAAATAGCCAGAGAAAATGTTGGAAAAGTTGGCGTGTCAATATAAGTTTCTCAACGTCAGCACCGGAATTCTGGTACTTTCCGTGTCAGAACGATGAAATCCAGCCATTTTGATGGCTTTTGCCATAGACGTCGCTACGGCTGCCCGGAACACCAAAGTTCTCACGGGCCCAATTCGATATTTTTGGTCGGCCCGGCCCGTTTGGCCTTTTACCCTGGGTCACCTAGCCAAATTGCCACCCACAAGACGAGGGTTCGATCCCGGTGGGTGACATTCTTTTTGAAGCAGTTTAAAATTATAAAAATTACAAGATTTAAATTTGTTTTTACGCACTTCCCGAAATTCGCTCGGCCCGGCCCGTTACTTGATAAATGTATACCGTACCTTGGGAAAGGCCTCGTCCCACCCCTTGATGACCTCGTGGTAGTTGAGTCTGAAATTGAACGGATGATCTCGTTCGCGAGAACAGTCAATCTGAAAAAAAATCAAATTTAGTGGATTAAAGAGAGGATTAAAATGAATAAAATTTAAATACTGGCCTTTTTTCCGTTCTCCAGGGTGAGGGTGTAGTGGCAGATCACGGTCCAGCCATTTCGGGGGAAGTCGCGATTGTTGCCGAGCTTGATGGTCTCGATTTCAATGCCCATGACTTTATTCATCTGTAAAGAGGGTTTTAACAAAGAGAGAGAGAGAGAGAGAGAGAGAGAGAGAGAGAGAGAGAGAGAGATCTAAACGACATGATGCATTCTTCAAGTAAAAAATGGGAAAATCATACAATTCTCGGTTTCAATTTCTCATTTCTCTTACAGGACAATTTATGTGCAAGAATTGCGTTTCTATTGTATCTAATGCAAAAATGTTATGAAAGCATGGTTTTTTAGAAAAAAATTTCAAATGTTGAAAACTGTGAGTTTTTTGTGGATTTTGAATCGAAATTTGGGTTTTGGGCATATCTTGACAAAATGTTGTCAAAAACACCCACAGAAGAAGAGAAAATTTGAGATGTCAAGACAGACCGAGGTGAAAAATTAATATTCTTCAGCAGTGATTTTTAATTCGATAATGTTCCTCAAAAATATATGACAAAAATAAAGCTTAAAAAAAGTCATTATTCCAAAAAAAAATAATTGTTGCGCAAAGTTTTTGAAAAGTTTATGTGTTAGCGGAGCCATTAAACTACAGTGAATACGTGGCCCGCGTAAAAAAATATTTTCAGCAGTAGGAAGGTGATAGACCAAACAGATGTTAAGAAATTGCAAAAACTATAGAGAAACGATCTGTTCAAGTGTGGGCACCGAATACACTAAAAAGCGAGAGACAAAGCGAGACATGGCTTTTCTTGGTTTTGTTTGTTGCAACAATTTTGCAATTTGCTTTTCAAACAGGTATTGCTTTCAGATTTAATCCTCAGCTGTCAAAACGTCTGAGAAAGTTTTGGAACCGCGAATGAGTCAAAGCGAGGCAGAGAGAGAGAGAGAGAGAGAGAGAGAGAGAGAGAGAGAGATGACAATAGAGAAGTGTGCAGAATTTTCAATGAAGCCTATGAAACTTCGAGATGGGGGGGGGGGGATTCCGTGGGGTCAGACGTCGAATTTCGGGAGCCGAAAAAGGGTGAGCGAACGTTCAATTAGGCACGCTAGGTGTGAGGATTGCGACAATTAGGCGAAAGAAAAGCATTCAGCTCAGAAAATGAGTTTAACAACATATCTAAAAACTGCGACGTAGTTTTTTTTATATTTTTAAAATAATTTTTTTGTGTTTTTCCATTAATATGTTGGCTTGTAACTTGTTTCTCAAATAGGAAATCAACTTCGGCTTACATTGAAAAGTTTTTTGTCGTACGTTTTGCAAGCTTTTTCCTACCTAAAAGCGTTTTCTTTTTTTAGGGTAGTTACAGTACCCTGATGGTCAATTATAGTACTTCAACCCAAAAATCGATAATTAATTTTCATGAATCTTATTCATGTTAGGGGGTGCTAGATTAAAAAAAAGTTTGAGTTTAATTGACGCAAGATGAAAATTATCGCCCTCAATGTTATTGGATCACACGGCGGGGACAGGCGACCATAAAAGTGATCCCGGTTAAAGGACTGTTTTTTCGTTGGAGAGATGCCAAAATCCCCAATCAATAACGACTCTAAATTACGACAGACAAACTTTTTCTTAAAGGCGCCATTGCGCGGGTCCCGAAGCGCCTTAGATGCTCATGAGAAGTCTACAGAACCCGACCCCTTTAGCCGGGGTCCATGTTCTAGCCTCAGCCCCGCCGTGATCAGTCGACTCTCTCAGAAATGGTGTCTTATGAACTGATGAGCAAAAAATACGTAAAAGAAAAGATATGGGGTCGAAACTCATATAAGAATAGTTGGCACTGGTCGAAAACACTTTTTCTGAACAGGCAAAAAGGATTGCACTTGGCGGGAATCGAACCTTGGTCGCGAGATTGGCAGTCCGGCGCGCGCGCCATTACACCACTGCCCGCGGCGCGCTGAATTCGTCCGAGCCGCGCGGAAAATGACGCTGAAAACGATGTTTTTGGACCGCACGGTAAGTTCAGCGCACAAGTAAAAGTGAATGGAAGCCGTCTGCCAGACTGTGTGGCCGGTCCCGACACGATTACCCTGATCTTCAAGTTGGCTTCGAGGCAATCCTGGTTTTGTAGAGATTTTAAAAAACAAATCCTGACTTGGATAGCTGCCAACTTGACTTCCAGGCATATCATGGCGGGACCAGCCGCGAGCGGTCGCGTCGCGGCTGCAGATGGCTACCATTGGACCCCACTTGCGTATTTACTCATAACGGACACGGCGTGCCCGGCTTAAATTCATTTTTCAGCCGAATTGGCTGAAACTTGTCGCGCAACTAGTGATAGGCAGTTCCGACCCCCCTGTCAAAATTTGGAAAAATTTGCTTTATCCGTTCTCCCAAACCGAGATTATAACGTCCCGACGGGAGACATCGCCATTTTAGGCTAAAGAGAGGAATCAAACCACCGCGCAGCGCTTCGCGTAATTTATATAGTAGTTCGAATCCTCATTCACACAGTATGTTTTGCACAATCTTACTTAAACAAAAGCGTGATTAGAACTAAACAGAACTTAAAAATCATGACTTTGAAAAGAGTTACATTTAAAAAAAAATTGGGGCCGGCCCGTTCCTCAGATTTTCTCGGCCCGCTGATCAGCCACCCTTGATCAACCATGGCAAAATCGCGGGCCGGCCCGAAAATTTTTTTTTTTGTTATTTTTGATTTTCACAATGCAATAAGGCATACATTTTTGGTCGGGCCCGGGCAAATTTTGTCAGCGGGCCGGCCCGTTCAGGGCTGGTGAATTTGAGGGCCGGCCCGGGCCCAACTTTTCACTAAGCGGGCCGGCCCGGCCCTTTGCCAGCCCTGGGCCCGTTGCCATGGTTTCCTTTGATTATGACTAGTTTAAAAGTGCAACTGAATGCGGGGTTTAAGACATTAGCACAAATTCCAGTTTAAATAGATTTTCAACCAAGCAAAGGTAAAACATCAAAACATTGACGCGATACCCTAAAGCATCCATGGAGTCAACTAAATAAACCGGTAATAGAATGCCCTCGCGATAAGGTCGTCTCAATCCCCCCAATGGAGTCAATTGTACAACGCATATATGAGAAGGATAAACGGCCTTTCGGCGGAATGTAGAAAAAGAGTACAACACGAATTTAATTGATTATTTATTCGATACGAAGAATAGGTGACGGGTAACTTGTTCGGTAGACAAACATGCGCGCACTTAGGCGAGAGAGATGAGCTCGACGTCGAAGACCAGGGTCGAGTTGGGAGGGATGGCTCCGGGAACACCGCCAGCTCCGTAGCCGAGATCGGGGGAGATGGTCAGCTTGGCGCGCTGGCCAACGGACATCTTAAAATAGCAAGGTTTATTAAAGTTAAAGAAGTGGGAATATAAGGGAAAAGAAATGAAACATACCTGGGCAACACCCTGGTCCCATCCCTTGATGACCTCTCCCTTGCCGATCTTGAACTTGAAGGGAGATCCGCGGTCGCGAGAGCTGTCAACCTGAACAAACATAATTAGCCACAATTGGGAGTTTAGAAGAGCAGATGAGTAAAAAAAGATAACCTGCTTGCCGTTCTGCAGGGTGAGGACGTAGTGGCAGGTAACGGTCTGCCCAGTTCGGGGGAAGGTGGCGTTGTCGCCGTCCTTGATGGTCTGGATATCAACACCCATGATTTTTCCCTGAAAGGGCAGTATAAAAAGGATAAGATAAATGAAGACAACGAAACAAAGTTAGTCACACAAGGAATAGATAGGGAAAGCACATACTGACAACTGACGCCAAGCAGCAGCACTAGAACCGCGGCCAATCAGGTTTTTTAGACCGGCAAGCTGATTCATAGTGGACTTGCACTGAAAACATATTTTAGATGATTGCCGAACAGACTCCAAAAACAATCGTTGGCAGCGAGAATAGATTTAAACTATACACATTTTTTGTTATTCAAAGACTAAGAAGAAAGGGCCCATCATGCGTCAACATAGCAGTCGAGACCATTTTCTTAGCATTAACAAAAATGGCGATAAATGGTAGTAACGATGCAAAATATGTGCGCAACTTGGAAATTTACTAAAATTCGGTTTTCATGAAGCATTTGCGCGTATTTTCGCAGTTACACTTAATATGGAAGAAAAATAAGCTAATCCTAAAATTTTTGGGATAACTGCACCCTTTTAGAGCCTCCATACGTTATTTTGCCAGTTTCAACGGGTTACAATGCAATTTATAAGGGTTTTCGAATTTTTTACCTCAACATGACACAAAATTTTGAATTTATTTACAAAAAAAAAGAGGCGAACCAAAACAGGGAAGCAAAAACGAGAGCAAATGGATTTATTGGAGGCGGAGAAAAACAAGAGACGCATTTGAACGCGACGCAGCCGCCTCCGTACGGGACCCAATTATGCAGTCCTTTAAATTCTGGCAAATGGCCAATCTGAAAATACAGCTTTCACATACAACAAAATCTTACTTAAACAAAAGTCCGTTAAATTCCTGGCGACGGAACTGTCGGGTTACGGTAGTCTATTAGAACTTTTTTGACCCGTCGCCGTTCGAAAAATAGCCGTTTTCCGTATTTTTTCATAATTTATGGTCTACCTAGTTTTTTATTCTCTTTCGATTAAGCATAATAACATAAGATTTTAAGGACTTTAAGCATGGTTTAAGCCCTGATTAATTTTGACGGCTTCGCGTGAGCGCTAAAATAGTGCCAAATTTGCGGCGAAGGAATGCCCCCGGCGTCGTGCGCGAGGCTAACTTTCCAACAACAAAAGATGATCCGTCGTTGCGAGAAGATCGGAAACACACCTGGTCAACGTACCGCAGGGGTATATTTTGCGACAGCCCCCTCAATTAGAAAAACTACACGAAATTTGCGGCGGATCCCCTCCCTTTACAAAAATTGGATAAACCTCAAATTGCGACACCCCTACCGCCGCTGCTCGCGGAGGTTGACCAAGTATGATCGGAAAAGCTTCTTTCAACCGGTCGCACCTTTGAAGCCTGTCCATAACCGTTCCCCTCTCCCTCAGTCCCAAGTGGGGGTACAGGGGGCGGAAGCCCCCTTGATCCAAGCAAAAAATGATAAGAAAGTCTCTCTCTCTCTCTCTCTCTCTCTCTCTCTCTCTCTCTCTCTCTCTCTCTCTCTCGCGGCGCCCTCTCTCAGTCGCCAGCGGGGTCCAAGGGCGGCAGCCCCTTGATTAAAACAAAAGTCTGTCTATTTATCTCTCTCTCACTCTCTCAGTCCCAAGAAAATCTCTCTCCCGTCCTCTTTCATAGTCCCAATCTGGGCGGCAGCTTGCCAAATATTAAAAAAAATGTTTTCGTTAAAATCTGACCATCGTTTACGACCTGATCTAACCGTTATGTATTGTACACTTGATTCTCTTTTTTATTGTATTTGTATGTTTATTATATACTGTTTAATAAATGGTTTGTAAATTCAATATGGTGGGGGTCAAGTGTGGCTGATCAGGGGGCCGGGCCGAGAAAATTTGAGAAAGAGGCTGGCCCGAGTATTTTTAACAAACTTGTTTTTTTAATGGAACTTTTCAAAGTCAACATGTTAAAGTTCTTTTTGTTGCGAAACGTAGATCTAATTGTGCAAAACATGTGCATATTAAAGAGGATTCGAAACCCTTATACATTTTGTATGTTTTTCATGGCCGAGTGGCTAAGAGGCATACTTGGGCACCCGCCGCGGGGGTTCATTTTGCGACGGTCCCCATAATTATCGAAAAATTCAAAAATATGCGACGGGCCTTCTTCTTTAACAAATTTGCCGAAATCTTAAAATTGCGACGCCCCCTACTGCCGCTTTTGGCGGAGCTTGACAATGTATGCTAAGAGGTCGGTCGGACTGGTAATCCGATTTTACCCCGGTTCGATCCCCCGAGTTTTGGTGTGCGGGCAATTGGTTTTGTTTTCTGGGATAAATGGCGCAAATGGATGGAAAGACAAAAGCTTACTTTTTCATGAAACACGCTAGTCAAAATACAACAAAAATAACATACAACACATACAACAAAAATAAAAGCGAATTTAGCAGCAAATAAATAATTGCATGGTTTCACATAAGCTATTTATAAACATACCCTAAATTGGTGGGTGCGGCTGGGTCCGGTGGGCCGGCGGAACCCCCCGTTTTTACGCGTTTTCGAGGACACAATTTTTGCCCCCCTGCGGGCCCCCCCGAAAACCCCTCTCCTGACTCAGGGTCCCGATTTTCCCCGGCGCACCCCCCCCCCCCGCAGATCCTTACCCCAATTTAGGGTATTAAATTCGAAAAGATTAAAATCAAATAGCGCTTGGAATTATGCAGCACTTTAAATTCTGGCAAACGGACTTAGCGCTTGGAATCAAACCTGTTTTGTGACGAATTTGACGTTCAAGGTGGTTTTGAGAGCACTAATCGGGAGAAAGGGAGAGAAAAGACGAGAAAAAATGTCTCTGTCTATTTTTCTTCTCGCTGTCTCTTTCTCTTGTCGCTGTCTCAGTAAATTTTTGAAGTAGATGCAAGACAAAATTCTAATTGGGGAACCTTCACATTTTTAAGGATATGCAGCTGAAGTCTCAGGAAACTTTTATTGATAATCTTAGGTCGATTTAAACTGATCCGTCACAACAAAAAGCGATGTGATAAAGCCGCGGATTACAGAGTTACCCGCATTTGACATTGGTTAGACCACTTCAGCTCCTCCAACTCCCGGAGCGAACAGTTCTGCAGCTTTTTGGCAAGTTTCAATTTTTCGAGATTTGAAATTTCGAGTTTTTAAATTGAATCAGCTTCAGCTCCCTTGAGATTTACAGGAATTTTTAACGTCTTGAGCGGAAGGAGACGGAGGAAGGGCTGGAGGAGAATGCGTAAATTTTGAGAGAGAGAGAGAGAAAGAGAGGACGAGAGATATAGGCAGACAGACAGAGTGGTAGAGAAAGGGAGAGTCAGAGAGACGTTCCCACAACCTCGCCTTCAATCTATCTGCCAATCGGATAATTCCAGTGACTTCGGTTGCTTTCCTAATGTCATCAGTCATGCCACATTTTCAGAATTGTCGTTTCTGTTTCTCTTGGCCTCGAGCGCCGTAGAACCAGTCTGAAAACTTCTTTTTTTTTAAAGTTACTTTATTTTGTTCCTTGAGTACCATTAGGTACACCTTTTAGGGCCATAACATTCAGTGGTGCTTTAAGGAGCGTAAGGTGACTCCATAAGGAAGATAGCCTTTAATAAACCTTCAAGGATCGGTAGGTGGATGATCTCCTAAGAAAAATAACTGATACCGCAGTGTGGGTGATGTCCTAAGGATAATAAGGTGATCCTCTAAGGACCACAACCCTTGATGATCCAAGGAGCTTAAGGTGACCCCTAATAAACATAAGAATTATTGATCCCCCAAGGACTGAAAGGTGATATCTAGGATTCCCCCTAAGGACCATAACTCTTATAGTGTGTTTCCTAAAAACGGCACAAAGGATGGTACATTAGGTCCCGCCGCGATTACTTATTTGTCTGCGCACTCCTCTTTTACTGTGCTATTTCGCATATTTTATTTCTACTCACATCAATGTTTCAAATCGTCGGTGTTTAAAAAGGAGCAAAAACGACGACGGCTCAAAAGGAACCGAACTTTATTTGGAAACAGACTATACTCCATTTCCAACGAATGGATAAAGATTTTCCCAAATTTTAAAGGACTAGGTACCTTTAGTCCCGCAACGATCTTAGTTAATTGTCTGCGTACTCCTCTTTTACCGTGCTCTTTCTCTTATCAAAAATCTGTTCACTTCAATGTTCCAAATCCTTTTTGGTTAAATACGTGTCATTTTTTAAGATTTCACGAAAGTCGAAGACCGTTACTTTGGAAACAGACTATAATGAACCCCTGAGGACCGTAAGGTGGATGGTCTCCTAAGGAATAAGAGGGTTCCTTAAGAGGGGATAGAGATAGAGACAGAGAGAAATTCAGAAAATACTCACCTCCACCATATTTGTTGCAAACGGATGGAAACGTCCAATTGCTGCCTAAGTTTACCGCATATTCTGAAAAATTTGAAGTTATTTGGCATTCTGCCGAAAACGGCTCAGATGGTGTTTTAAAAGTAGGTCAATCGCAGATTCACAGATATAAAAGCGCTTTTTCCTACCCATTTTAGAAAGTCTTCTAATTAGCTTATAAATAACCCATAATTGGCTTCGATATGTATGTTTTTTATGTTCATTGTTCTCTAGGGGGAGGGGGTGGGGATAAAGGGTAAATACCTCGTAAAATTGAATTTCCAAATCAACTTCCTTTGAGACGCCGTCTTTGTAAAAGTCGAGCAGACCAAAAATATTGGGACACCCAATGACCCAAATAAGGTTTTCTGAAAGTTTTAGGTCCGGGTCATTTTCGGGTCCCCGGTTACGGTAGGTGACTCCTTGGTACTGTCGATATTCAAAATTCTCGGAATCACTTTTATGTATAAACATTTTTGCAGCTAATTCAATTTCTCAAAAATTCCAAAGAAGGCTTAACAAAACGATTCGCCTTGAAACTAACTAGGGAAGGCGCTCAACATCACCGTGGATGCAGTAAAGACCAAAGTTCAACCTCGTTTAGTTTCGAGATTTACGCGAATTCGTCCAGTGCAAGAATAAAAGCCCGCGACGCGTCTTTAAAAGTGTGGCGAGGTGGGGCACCTGTTGAAGCCCAGTCTCATAAGAAGACGGTCTCGAGTTCGATGCCCCTATGGTGCAACTATTTTTCTTTTTGTGGAACTCTTCGAAAAAGGTGTACTTCATTACCTGTGAGAAAGTATTTTTAAATGGCGACACACACACACACACACACACACACACATACACACACACACACACACACACACACACACACACACACACACACAAGTACAAGGTCGAGAGCATGCGAGGGGTGTATCCTCTGGGACTTCTCGTTGCTTGCGAGCACGAAATAGGTTGGTAATGGTTGTGTAATTAGTAATTGCAAAGTTTTAGATGAATGAGATTGACTTGAAGTCGTCTACAGTACCCCAACCGTCCCAGGAACCAGAGAAGAAGCTGCTTCCCCCAAGGAGAGCTGTACCAGCAACTTGGCCAGGAGGCAATTGAAGCAGAATCAATGGAGAATGGGATCAATCAAGTCAACGTCGTGGGATTGAAAGTCGACAACTGTGATACATTCTGGCGGTTCAGGGAACAGCCCTAGAGTGTAAACCGTTTGTTTGTATGCATGTATGTAAAGCAAAGGTTTCTTTACGGGGTTGCACAAACGAAGAAAATTTTTGTTGCACAAAAACGCAATTTTATCCAAAATGAATTTCGACACTGTTAAACTGTATTGATCAATGACCATTGTGTCCACGGGACCCTTGGAGAGCTTCCCGCTACACAGCGACAAGACAAAAAGCCATATTATAACAAATTTTTCTCCCGCCGAAACTAATTGCGACATTTAGTTCATGGTCCCTATGTCCAAACAAGCGAGCACTGCTTTTGATCTGCTTTTGTCATGCACGTATTCTTCGCTTTCAGTAACAAAGCCTATTCTACTAAATAAAAGTCACAGTCAATACCTCCTACATTCCTTCCTATATTTTCCCATAATTTTTTTTGTAGTGTATCGTGGAGTTCATTTGAAAAATCATATATTTTTACAGCGAGAAACCGATTATGAAACAATGAGACAAAAACTTCGCGTAAAAATATTTTTCACGCATCTGAAGCTGGTAAGTTCATCATAAAAAAGAAACAACTTTTCGATTTCTGTGTGCAATGTGCATCTTGATTTTGGCATGCTTTTATATGTTTGAGCAAACTCTTCTGTGGGCTGAAATTTTGTTTTTTGTTGTTATTTGCATCGAGATTTTGTGTGCATTTGTAAGGATGATAACATGGGTGAGTTTTGAGAGAGAGAGAGAGAGAGAGTAGAAAAAAACTTTCAGACTTGTCGCGACGAAAAACATAACCTGTTGGAAATATGTCTGATCGGCACGTCAATGATGATACAGGGTATCGTAAAATTGCCCGAAAGTTTTGTCCATTGGATTTAATTACGAGTTCTTTTCAGTGTTTTTTCTCAACGCTTGTTGCAAGAAGCTACTTCTATTTCGTAGGTAAGGGGAACTTATTAAAAAAATAAACAAAGTTTTTCAGTGGCGGTTGTTTGGCTAGCTTTGGATTTGTGGTATTTTGGAAAGCACGATAAATTACTGAACAAGCCATATTCAAAGCCCGATTTTGACTTAATGTTGAGTTTTATATGAGAAATGAAATTTCACATTAAATAAAAAATTCATTTGGTATTGATATCACGCCAATTTGAGAAAGAGAGAGAGAGAGAGAGAGAGAGAGAGAGAGAGAGAGAGAGGCGGAGACAGATAGAGACAGAGAGAAAGACAAAAAACACAGAGACAGACACCGACATATAGGCAAACCGAGAGAGAGATACAGAGATTGACATCCTCTCTTATACACTGCGCTTATGGTCTCTGTGTGTTTGTGTGTGTGGTGTCCCAGGGTGAAATTGCGCTGGATCCGCCACGTGCCTGCGTCTCTCCAATTCCTCTGCACTCTCTCTTACGGGTTATAACTCCACGTAAATGTTACGGAAACATTACGGAATTTGGTCATTTCCACAGTTCATTTCGGGGGCGCAGCCCCCGGCGAGCGGCCGGAGGCCGCGAGCAGCCAGACCGCCGCAGGCGGGCCGGAATATTCTGGTAGAAAAACAAAGAGACAAAGAAAAAGGCAGAGAGGATGGAAGAGAGACAGAGACAGAGACAGAGACAGAGACAGAGACAGAGACAGAGAGATAGAGATAGAGATAGAGATAGAGATAGAGATAGAGATAGAGATAGAGATAGAGATAGAGATAGAGATAGAGATAGAGATAGAGATAGAGATAGAGATAGAGATAGAGATAGAGATAGAGATAGAGATAGAGATAGAGATAGAGAGAGAGAGAGAGGGAGAGAGAGAGAGAGAGAGAGAGAGAGAGAGAGAGAGAGAGAGAGAGAGAGAGAAAGAGAGAGAGGGAGAGAGGAGAGGAAGAGAGAGAGAGAGAGAGAGAGAGAGAGAGAGAGAGAGAGAGAGGGAGAGAGGAGAGAGGAGAGGAAGAGAGAGAGAGAGAGAGAGAGAGAGAGAGAGAGAGAGAGAGAGAGAGAGAGAGAGAGTTCTGGAGAACTAAGATCAGAAGACGCATTTCGATTGTGAGATCTTACACTTCAACCTAATCCGTTGCAATAAAGTGCGATATGAGAAAGCTGCAGGTCACAACAGATCTTCGTTTTACGCGGGTGATTAGACGGGACATCTCAGCTCCGCTAACCAGTGAGAATAGTTCGACACTTTGTAACTTTTTTCATAATGGAAAAGTCTAATTAGTATCCAAGAAACAGAAGCTAACAACCCGCCAGCCACTTTTAGTCGGAGATCTTTGTTTACCTGCTTATAGACATTGTGTCCCGCAACAACCACCAACCCCGCCTTCAAAACGCCGCGCTCTTCGGCAATTCGAATTTCGCTTTTTCAAATTGCCATTCTCCTTTGGTTACGTCCTTTGGAAAACGTTTTCGGTTGGGGTTTTCGTTTTATTCTAGAAAATGCTGGTAAATTTCGAATAAAATTGCAATCCACAGCTTTTTCCTATTAAAATCTCTGTTTGTTACCCGAATCGCCTAAAAATTCACAATTCACAAAGAGATTCAATTCACAAAGAGTCACAATTCGGTGCTTTCAGGTCGAAACCTCAATCCATTCCAATGCAAGAGTTAGTTCAGCCATCGGTCATAGATCAAAAGAGGAATAAGAAGCGAAAATTCGACGTTGATGTGGTTCCGGAGGCGAAAAGACTGAAACAGGTGGATAATTTTGGCTTTGAATTGTGTTTTGTCGTGCTTCAGCAGCGGGTTTTCCTGATATTGTTTTATTTTGTGATTTTCAGGAGGTTGGCGATGGTTTCCTCTCCCACCGCAAGCTGTTGCTGCCGTCGTTGGCTCGTCGTCCCGCCCACGACGTTCTGGAAGAGGTTGTCGTGAAAGTAACCAACGGAGATCGCCAAATGTGAGGTTTCGTCTGTTTCTAATTTACTTTTTAATTGTCAGGATGGTTAGTTCTTGACGTTTTAGCCAAGGTTCTGCTCTGTAAACCACCGGAAAAAACATAATGATTTCAGGGCCGGTCATCTGCTCCGCGAATTCAGCCAGGAACACCTCTCGTCCATCGGCGAAGCTGCCAGCGCGGCCGGCGATCTGCTCCTCGACGCGTTGCTGAAAGCCAAGCACGATCAGGTAATTTGTTGTAGTTATTTATTATTTTAATGTTCAAATATGCCTAATTTTGGCCAAGTTTGTCGAATTTATCACTTTTTCCATTTTTATGTTTTAGAATTGGCAAAAGGTTTTACAATTTTTAAGCTTCTCATCACAATATGTGTCTTATTGCACAATTAATTTCTTTTTTTCAGGTGGCTAACGGCCTGCTGCGAGTGCTGAAATTCGTCCTGAGCCGAGTGGAACCCGAAGCTACCGGCGCCACACTGAAACGCCTTTTTCAGGATGGGAACAGGTTGGATCTTAGTTAATTTCCTCTTAAACCCTTATTGTTGTAGATTGGTCTCTCAGTTGGGGCTGGAGCCGCGAATTTTGGCAATCGTCACGGAGGGTCTCGAAAGAGGAGCGCTGAGGGAGGAGGAACTGCCTCAAAGGTTGGGACTCGATTGGTTTTCTCCAAAGGACCGAGCATGAATATTCAATAACTCTCTCTTGGTTCGTCATAAATTTGTTATTTTCAGTATTTTCCGCTGCTCCGAACGCGCCATGAAGCATATTGGGAACAGTCAGGCTAGGGTGTGTGCCGTTCAGTTCCAGATCGCCCGCTGTCTCAGTGCAGGTTTGATTTTGCAAATATGTTTTGGCGGGCTCGCGAAGTGGCGGCGGTGCTCTTGGATCATACTGGCTCCGCTTCCGCCATTTAAAAAATGGGGTATGTAGCAATACCCCCTCGGATTTAAAGTCCTACACGAGGCTCCCGCCGTTCAATTCGGTCCATACATGGCATGCATGCCTTTGCTTTCAGAGCACGAGGCCACGCCTTTTCTCGCCTTCATGCCCATCTAACTGGGGCTATCTAACACGCCTCGGGAGTGTTTATCCGGTTTACCCATGTTAACTGTGGTAAACACTACGAATACCTAATTGTTAATGGTGTTATGCGCTACTTTGGCTTGACCCGGTTATAATATCTTCCATTGTCCCTGAATTAAGGGGTTACCCAATTTTAAGTCGTCCTAAAAAGGATGGGTATGTCAGTTGCCGAACTCACCCTGGGGCGGGTGGGTTCTAATTCAGCTTTATTGTGTTCGGGGTGGTGTGGCCTTTTTCGTCCCAGCCGGGTGTCAACAAAGCTGAAAATCCCGCAATTATGATGTTTGACGCACCCTCCCTTCATACCTCGAGTGTCCGGGTTTCCCCATGTTAAAGGTGGCAAACACCTCGGATACCCGATTGCTAAATGGGTTTGTTAACTCAGTTACAAATTGCCTAAGACTCCCTGAGGTAAGGGTGGGTACCAAATTTTATAGTCTATATTGATAAGTAACCGATTTTAGGTTTAAAGTGGAGGGTGGGTACGTCAATTGCCAGACCCCCGGGGTATCCATTTTTGTCATAAATGAGTGTATATGCTCAGAATATGAAGAAGCCTATGAAGAAAGCAGTTAAGGTGGTTTAGGCACTATTGTCTTAAAATACAACTGGAGCCAAGAGCATGGGGTCATACCTCGGGAGGGTATAGTCAGCTTTTCCCAGGTTACGGGGGGTATAGGCCCCAAAAACGGAGAAGTGAAGGGGGGTTAGTCACTAATATGGCAAAATACAGCTCGGAAGGCCATAAGTTAAGGGGGCTACCCCAGTTTTGGGCCCAAAAGTTATGGGTGGGTCCGTCAACTGTCACAATCTCCCGGGGTATGCATGGGGTGTTACCCCATTTATCGTCCCTAAACGTTGAGGATTGGTACGTCTCCGACGGACCCACCCGATCTATGGCAATGTTTCATTCAAGTTCAAACGGAAAGACGAACACTGTAATTCATACATGAGCGGAGCTCCGTCACTGTGGTTTGGGCGTGACCCCCACTTATTGAAAAATAGCCTGTGGGGGCACTTAGCGGTACCCCCTCTTATTATAAAACTCCTAAGCGAGACCCCCAAACCTTCATAGTTGAGGTGGCGACCATGTATACTTTAATTAAAATTTCTCATTTCAGCCCCCAACTTCAACAGCAAGTCCTGCCAGGATCTGGAGACCATTCTCTGCGCCATGATTCTCGATCGCGACTCTCGCGTCCGTATAATTGCCGTGGAGGGACTTCTAGCCCTCGCGGAGAGGGACCTCTTCTCTCTGACTACGTACACAGCCATAAGAAACGTAACATTTTTTTTAAAAATATTGAAATAAGAGTAAAATCTATTTCTAGCTGACCCATGACACTGACAGCCACGTGAGGAAGAGGGTTCTGAAGATATTTCTGTATTCTGCAAAGAAATGGCCGTCAGAGTGAGTCTCTCTCTCTCTCTCTCTCTCTCTCTCTCTCTCTCTCTCATTCTCTATTTTCAGGCAAGTAACGGGCTCCACTGGCCAGAGGGTCCTTCTCTGTGACGATGCCTTCTCCTCTATCTGCCACTGCATCAACGACATGGAGGTCGACGTGAGGGCTGAAGCTGCCACTCTTTTGGGAGAGTTTGACAACGTGTCCGACGCCTTTCTGGAACAGACCTTGGATAAGAAACTCATGAGGAGCATGAAAGTATGTCGTATACTACAATACTTAAATATTTTGTCTTATTTCAGACTACAGGAGCCATAAAGTACGAAAAGACGTCCATGTTCTCCATATCGAAGCAGCCATGGGTGAAGCCAGGTGGACGTTGGAGGAACTGGAAGGAGAGCAACAAGGATAAGTAAGTGTGGATCACCCTATTCGGCGTGGGGGTTACGTTGCCTCCGCAGCACTATCTCTCGGAGGCTCACGCATCGAGCCCCCAAACGGTGCCTGTCCAGCCATGGGCCACGCAGTAAAATTGGCCGCACTAGCTTTAGAAACAGAGTAGCCGATATTCTTGGGCACCTACGGAAAACAAGACAACACAAAACAGGAAAATTTCATCTATACAGTGTTCTTTTTTCTCTATACATCCTCAGTTTTTCAAAAATACTCGGTCCTGCCCGAAAACGTTCGCCAACAGTGGGGGCTGTCTCAAAATTGGCCCACGGTGTGTTGCCCAAGTATGCTTCAAAGCGGCCTGAGGCTGGCTGAAATCGATCCCAAGCTGCCGAAGGAGGACTTTTATTTTAAGCGGCCCGCCAAAAAGTCGATTCAAGGAAACAGTGTTAGCTTGTCGAGATTTGAACAAAAGACATTGCCAGTTTGATCCAACGCGGCCTAATGATGCACGAAGTTCATCCAAGCCTGAGGTTGCCCTTGTTTGTCCAAAGCGGCCTGCGGTTACGGAATGCGATCCGAGGCGGCAGCAGGCTTCTCGATTCATGTTTAAGGCGGTATGAGGTTGACAAAATTCGGTCCAAAGCGGCCCGCTCTCTGTCCTGCTCCTAAACGGCCTCAGGTTGACCGAGTTTGATTTAAAGCGGCATGCGGTTTCTGGAATTCGATCAAAAGTCCTAACTCTATTCGAAGCGGCCTGTGGTTCACATTCGATCCAATGCTACGGATGGCTCTGTTTTGCTCCATGGCAGGCCGAGATTGATTCGAAGCGGCCTAAGGTTGCCAGAGTTGCCACAGTTCCGCCCAAAGAAGTCAGTTTGTGAAAACTCTACAAACTGGCCTCAGACTGTCTGTCAACCGGGTCCATTGCAGAAAAAAACATAACAAGCCAGCAACACAAAATCGTAACAAAAAAGGTACTTCAAAACAATAAAAACACCATCTCTCTACTAAATCTTTATATGAGCGGGTGGGTGCTCCCTCTAGGGGTTGTACTCGATGGGGAGGTTCTTCCTGCGGACCATTCCGTCTCCCTGGAACCACTCGCGGCGGAACTGCTTGGCGGCGCCGTCGGGAGTGTTGGTCCACTCGACCGTGATGCGGTCGTTGTTGGTGTCCTCCTGGCCGAAGGCGAACGCGTCGCAGGAGACGGCCATGAGGATGGCCTCCTTGGGGTCGAGGACGCCACAGCCGGGGTCAACTCCGAGCCTCTTCATGTTGGTGGTCTTGATGGCCCAGCCGATGCGGCGGGCGGAAGAGTTGATGATCTGAAGCACAGGATTGAGCGAGGCTTCACAAGACACGAAAAACCTTTATATGGTACGTGTGCTTGTCGTCGTACGGCGCGTTGAAGACGATCTTGGATCCGGGCTGGGTGGCGATGTCACCAGGAGGAACCGACTGAGCCATGGCGATTGGATGATGAGAAGACTGGGAAGGGAGCGGTTATAAGGGAAATGTTACGCAAACAGACGGAACTTAGCGTAACGTGTGATAAGTGAAATGAGGAGAGAACAGGGAGGCGTGCGATTGGAATACAAATTTGAATGACAAAGTGAGGCAGAGAAAGACGAAATATTAGGGGAATGAGGAGATGGCAGAGTTAGGTTGCTGTAATTGGAATGACATGCTAATGGCAGCTTTGGAATAACGCAGGAAGCAGTGGGATAATGCGGAGACGCAGACAATGCAACGTTTATGCTAAAATTTTCACATGCAAAGTGCGAAATGAGTGCCTCAAGTAAGCAGATGGGCTCGGCGCGATCTCCTTAAACGAAATCTGCGAGCGATGTTTTTCTACGATCCGAAGCGGTCGAGTTTGATCAAAGCGACCTAATGTTGCCCGAGCTGTGCCCAAAGCGGCCCAAGGCTAGCCGAGTTTCATCGAAAGTGAAATAAAGTTACCCATTGTCTAGAGCGGTCTGGGTGTACCCGAGTTCTATCGACAGCGGTCCAATGTTGCGAGAGCTGTGCCCAAAGCGACCTAAGGCTGGCTGAGTTTCGTCGAAGCGGCGTAGAGCCACCCGATGCCTAGAGCGGCGGAGAAAGCTGACCATAGATGAACAAGGGCCCGTAGATTTGGTAGAGGGGGTCGCGCCGAGCCTAATTTTCTATTTGGGAGGATTTACTATGTGGAGTAGGCTCGCGCCACACGTCTCGTTTGTATTGTGGGGGGTCGTGCAAAACGGACCCAACAGGTAGCTTGTGCATGTGTAAAACTCTCCCGAGGTATGTCCCCCATCATTCTTGGCCAACCACCGACAACTGCGGCGGTTGCAAGCAATTTGACTTTTACCCAATTTTTGTCAAAGGAGAGGTCCCGCCACAAATTTTGAAAAGGTTTTCTAATAGAGGGGGCTGTGGCAAAATATACCCCTGCGACACGTAGACAAGGTGTGGGCCCCATATGTAAGGTACCTCACCGTGTTTCGTGCCAGCCGGGTAGGATTCAAAATGACTGTAATATGGCTGTTAACGCACCTTCCATTTGTACAAAAGTTTGAAAAATACAACATATGGGTCTTTCTTGCTATTTTCTTACAGTAGATGTTCTAGAGACATTTCTCCGTCACATATTTTGTGAAAACTTTTTTCTTAATCTTTTGGACCCCCGGGCCGGTCGATCCATGGCTATTTTTCATCATGATTCCTAAACTTTCTTTATTATGTTCCAGGAGCAGTGCGAAATCTTCGGGAGAGTGGGCGAGTGGAAAGGACCTGAACGCGCCGTGCCCTAACAAGCCTGGAACATCAAAGGAACCTGTAGATGAGTCGATTATCCCTCAAGGAGCCTGTGGAGCCTTCGTCTCCGCGCTAGAGGACGAGTTCATGAGTAAGTATGGAATTCGGGCGGGACGATCCAGGCTTTTTTTTTTAAACTAAATGTGAAAGACCTTGTCTGCCTGACGTTTAGCGGTATTGATTGAGATCAGGCCCTGATTGGCGATTCCCAATGGGGCTCGTTACCTACTCGCAATCTTTTATCTAGCCGAATGTTCTACTTTCAGCTGTGCGCAAAGGAGCTGTCTACTCGTTGGGAAAACTGGCCGCCCACCGACCTGGCTTCGCTTCGACCGCTTTGGAACACCTCACCGACATGTTCAACGACGAAATTGCCGATGTATGTTTATTTAGTGTATTGTGGAGCTCATTTTTTGGGTTACGGTAACATGCGATATGATTAGAAGTTGATGGGACTTTTGTAAGTTGATGGGCCCCGACCTAAATTTCTTAAAGGGACCGTAAGGGACCTTTTCGGATTGGAAATGAATGGTATGCTAATCGAGTTATTTAAATTGAAATCATTTTTTCAAACACCGCTCCAGACAACGGCCGTGCGCAAAATGCTTGCCAAGTCTTCATTAGCATGCGAAAATGAAAAGGCCCCTGACGAGCCCTTTAATAGCATGGGGTGCCCATAAGCCAGTTATTTTGGCTTAGAATTCCATAATTTAACCCAAAAGGCGAGTTCTTTTGGCTCTACTGACATAGTACATTTCGAATTTGGAGTATTCATGAACAAGCTACCCGTGGGGTTCGTTTTGCACGACCCCCTCCCCCCAAAAATACAAATGAAACGCGCGAGTCCCCAACAGGAAATTAGGCTCGGCGTGACCCCCTCAGCATATCTCGGGAGGGTATAATCAGCGTACTCCAGGTTAAGATGGTTGAGGCCCCAAAACAGCAGAAGTTAAGAGGGATTAAGCCCATTTTGCGTAAAATTCAGCTCGGAAGGCTAAAAGTTAAGGTGGCTACCTCATTCATGGCCTCATTAGTTCCGGTGGGTCCGTCAACTGTCGCAGTCTCCCGAGGTATGCCCCTCAGCCGAAAATTAGCGTAGGTGTTTTTCTATGACTTGGGCTGGGGTTGTATTTCATGACGATTTATTGAGAAAGGGGACTTTTCTTTTAATACTCTATAAATGAATAATTTCAGGTTAGGCTGGATGCCATTCACGCGCTGACGCCGTTGGTGGTCCATGGACAGCTTCAGAAGGAGCAGTTGGCCGTGATGCTTAAATGTCTCGATGTGAGTAAGAGAGAAAAAATCAGTAACACGTACACACACATACACACACATACACAAATTTAACTTTAGGACGCCATGTTCGAGTCCCGCCAGGCCCTGAGGGAACTTCTCGCCAAGGGAGAATTCGCCGATGCTGATTGTATGAAGGTCACTGCAAGAGCCCTCATTAACTGCCTCCAGAGATTCCCTTCAGACCAGGAGATGATCTACAATTGAGTGTTTCCTCTCTCTCTCTCTCTCTCTCTCTCTCTCTCTCTCTCTCTCTCTCTCTCTCTCTCTCTGCCTCTCTCTCTCTCTCTCTGCCTCTCTCTCTGCCTCTCTGCCTCTCTCTTTCTCTCTCTCTCTCTTTCTTTCTTTCTCTCTCTCTCTCTCTGCCTCTCTCTCTCTCTCTCTCTAATGAATCCATTTTAGGTGTATGAGCGAGTTGGGTTCTCATCACGGCGTTTTCGTCCACTCGATGGTCACGGGATTGCTGGATCTACACCCGATTTTCGAGCCTCAGGAACAGCACATTGACGACGTCTACTGTAAGAGAGAGAGAGAGAGAGAGAGAGAGAGAGAGACGACAGTCAGACAGAGTAATTCCCTTTTTCAGACAAAGCCAAGTTGGTATTGGTGCTGAGCGCCGCTTCGTCCTACGAACCCGTGCTCTCTCTCGTGCCCGAGTACGTTCTGAAGCACTACCGTTTCATGAGAGCCTCAGTTCCTCACCTAGTCCCCGCTATTAAGGTGATTTTTTTTTTTTACAAATTCAAGGGTTTTCCGGTTTTTAAAAACTTTAGATACGAATAATTGTCCATATTTCAGTCGCTAGATGAGAAATTCGGAAAGATCGCTCGTCAGCCGATGGCCGCCATCACTCCCACTTCGGCGAATGCTGAGATTCTGGGCCAAACCTACTCCAAGTTGTGCGATGCGCTGTTTGACACGACGTTGAGGGAGAGGAACCTCATCCGACAGTTTATTTTGAGGTATGAGGGCCATACCATGACTTTTCAACGTTTTATTAAAAATAGACTCATTTATTTGTCAGATTGATGTCATTTTCGCCCTGTTTACACCCATTTGGAAAAGCGATCGAATTTCATTCTTACGTAGTATGAAATTTATCACAAAAGGGGTTGCGCTTTAGCTCAAAATTGGCTTTTGCTCAAACTTCTACCCCATTTTTTATGGCGTCTTTGTATATTTGAAGCCAAAAGAATGAAGCGATAGGAGTAAAACGGTCTAGTTTTCCTGAGGTTGCTTATTTTTTTGACAAAAGTGGTGTCGGTTGTCAAATAAAGCGACCGTAGGAGGCTTAGTTTCCGATAAAAAACAGCCTGAGGTTACCTTATTTTTTTTTACGATAAAAGCGGCCTGAGAATGCCTAGTTTTTGGATAAAAGCGACCTAAGGTGGTCTAGTGTTGAATAAAAGCGAACTATTGTCGCCTAGTTTCCGACAAAAGCGGACTAAGTTTTCAATTCTTCGAATAAAGCGACCGGAGACTGCCTTATTTTTCACCAGTGGCGGCCTGAGGTTGCCTAGTTTTTCGATAAACGCTGTCTAGTGTCTGTCAAAGCGGCCTTAGGTTGCCTAATTTTTGACAAAAGCGGCCTCAGGTTGCCTTATTTTTTCGATAAAAGCGGCCTGAGAATGCCTAGTTTTTGACAAAAACGACCTATGTTGTCTGGTATTCAACAAAAGCGGCCTCGGTTTTCAATTCTTCGAATAAAGCGGCCTGAGGCTGCCTAGTTTTCGATAAAAGCAACCTGAGGTTGCCTAGTTTCCGATAAAAGCCATAGGTGGACATGAGGTGGTTGCGGTACCTACGTAATTCGGCGTTTGGCTGAAAACAGTAACAAGAAATTAAAGGGGGCTTACGTTAACTCCGAGGTACCATTAGGGGGATTTACGCGTAGAGATCCCAAACGCTCCCTGTCCAGCTATGTTAAAAGCGACCTAGGGTGGTCTAGTTTTGAATTAGACCTATTGTTGTGTTGTTTCTGTCGATGGCGTCCTGAGGCTGCCTAATTTTTCGATAAAAGCGGCCTGACGTTGTTTAGTTTTTGACAAAAGCGGCCTGAGGCTGCCTGGTTTTTGGATAAAAGCGACCTGAGGCTGCCTAATGCTCGACAGTAAGGCGCACTGAGGATGCTTAGTTTTTTTGGGTAAAAGCAATCTTGGGCGGTAACTAGAATAACCGCTGTCTGTAAATTTAAAATGTGCCATTAATGCATGCAGTTCTTTTATATTTTCAGCGACGCCGAGGCCATCTGCTCCTTCAACACGGTCCTAGCCGGTTCCGCACAGTTCCTCGCCGTCCTTAGCGAAGTGTGTTCCGCCGTCGACTCCCTGGAACAGACGGTTCTCTGCGGAGGCGACCTCTCCCGTGTCCAGAACCTCCTCGTCCAAGAAGTCAACGCCGTGCTCAGTGCCATGAAGATCTTCTCCGGTGTGGAACCGGCCATGTTGGCTTACCTGGGCGCGGTGGCCTTTCACCTGCGACTGCTCGCCGGCGTGGCGAAGCTCATCTGCTACCCGGAGGCCTATCCGGCGGTGATTCAGGAGATCAGGGAGGCCATCAACGAGGCTAGAAGGTTGGGGGACGGAGTTTTATTGCTTCCGGTGCAGAGCGGCCTAAGGTTGTCAGGATTTCGTATAAAGCGGCCTTGATCCATTCGAATGCCGCCCTCCGGCCTGCGGCTATGAGCGGCCTGAGGCTGCCTGTATTTCATCTTTAGCGGCCTTAGGTTGCCATAATTTGTCCAAATAGTATCATAGGCGGCCCTGAGGCTACCTGTGTACATTTTTGTTTGCAGAACCGTGGACTCCTTGGACTGCCCTCCTTTGGAAAGCCAAGAAACCGTAATCTCCGGCGTCCTCGACGTGATCGACCGCTGCGGCATCGACGACAAGAAATTCCTTACCGGTGGCAAGCTGAGCGAACTTCTGCGCAAGAACCCTCCGGTGCTCCCCACCGACTTCAATAACATTGACAAGATTAGGGTCAAATGGGTCCAGGTTTGACTTTTTTTTTTTAATTCTTTGAAAGTAGCATTTTCCCAGATAACGGAGCCGGATAGGCACCTGGCTGTGGAGAAGCCGATCAGATTCACCGCCGGCTACCCGACTTCGATGAACATGGCAGCCACGCTGCACCACTTCTCTCAGGAAGATCTAAGCGACGTTAGGATACAGGTAAGAGGAAAGGAATGCCCAGGTCGCTGGTTTTTCAAAATCCCAGCTTGGTTCACCAATGTGCAAAAAAATTGAAGAAATTTATCACAACCCGTCCAGTCTTCAGTTGGTCTTCAGTTGCGCCTGATGGACGAACTGTTATGATTTTTAGAACACAAAAGCTGAACGGCCGCAGAAAATTGTAGCTGCAAAAGTGAATGTTTGGCCAACTTACGCAAAAAATATAAAATGCTTAGGTCAGACCCTAAACAGTAATGCGGGGTTACTGTGATTTTGGGGCACCCTTTGCGAGAGCTTACATGGCTGTGAAAACAGAAAACCGTCTGCTCTTTGAAAAATGGGGTATGTGGGTCCCAAATCGATCGATGTCACATTGTATTTGTAAACATTGAACCAGGGGGTGCAGTAGAATCGGTCTACAAACTTTTGACACACCGCGATTTTTTCAGCTTTTCTTGGCGAATATCGAACAGCGTTGTCCTCTCGGCCATACCTTGTTTATTGACACTTTTATTACAAACCAGGGTGCGTTAAGGGCCACAACACGGTGATTGACACCCATCTGTAACCATAGTTCTCAAATGACGGGCCGGCCCGCGGACCGACACTTTTCTCGGCCCGGCCCGGTTTGTAAACTTGTCAAAGTAAAAATTCTTTAAATCGTTATTTTAGCTTACGTCAGTGTTTGTAAACCCCAAAAACACTTACATTATACTACTACTACCATAGGTGCTTTGAGCTTCTAGGTCAGTGAACAAGTTGTTTGGATTGGGATGGGGGTGGGTCCCGAAAAAGCCCTTGTTTTGGGTGAACTTCGATTGGGTTGAGGTGTTGGTTAATCAGTGGAAGGAAGGAGATATAGTGGTTTAAGGACGTAATAAGGTGAATAATGAATAAAATTGGGAAGAACAAGGTTTAATTGTAACAATGGAGCATGTGCCAGTGTAGGGGAGGTGCTAACCGTATTTTCAAAAGTGCTCCGTCTTTGCGAAAATGTCGTACGTAGCCGGTTTTTTCTATTTGGCAACCCAATTGAAATTAAAATGAACGTTGATTTTAAGTGTAGGGTAAGCATTGCAAACCTCATGAATAGCTCAGATATTGGTTAAAACAGAAAACCCAATCCATGCGTGGTTAATAAGAAATAAGGGCATTTCCCGGAATTAAAGAAATGCACACCTAACATGTCTTTAAAAGCACGGATTGGGTTAGCTATTGTTATTCAACATCTGTTATCATCTGGTCGTCAATTATGAAAGCGGTATGAATAGCTGAAACCGCACCATTTTTCGTGGATTCGGTTGCCAAGGGCTCTTTTGTAGGTCTGTTGATCATTTTTACATCAATTACAATTTCCTTCCCAACATTTTTTATAGATAATGTAGTTACCTTAGGTGCCGAATCGGGTTGGGGGTCCTACCCAATAACTCAAGACATACTCGCCACCTATGACTACTACACATTTAAACTAATTTTAAGTTTGCAAAAATAAAGTGTCCCGGCCGGGATCGAACCTTGGTCGTGTGGGTGACAGTATGACTGGGTGGTCCGAGTGGACAGGCCGAAGCGGGCCGGGCCGTGCCGAGGATTTTTTTCAAGTCGGCCCGTGAGAACTATGTCTGTAACGAAACACGGTCCACCACCAACGCAGTATGGGCTTTATTACAAAAGGGGGGGGGGTTCAAACTGAACATGTCGCAAACTTATAGTTGATCCATGCTTCCGTGGTAGCTACTGACATCGGTGAGGGTTGTTCTTGATATTTTTTCTTGGGAATTTTGGAAGCCTTCGTTGTATTTTTTTTTTCAAACTTTGCCAAAACTTAGCAATTCTTTCCTTTCAGATCGACTACCCCGACCAGACGCGTACTTTCTTCCGTCCGCGCTCGGCCGACTACTCGAAATTGGGAGAATATGCCCACAACCTCTCCACAAAGGTATCTCTCCTCTCTCTCTCTCTCTCTCTCTCTCTCTCTCTCTCTCTCTGTCTATCTATCTATCTATCTATCTATCTATCTATCTATCTATCTCTCTCTTACCCCTCTCTGTTTAGGTCCTCCTCCACTCGACCACTCCATGGACCGAAGCAGCTCTGGTCAAATTCACCGTAGTTCTGATGACGGGCCCGGCAAAGGCCATCCCCGTCGTGGCGCTGGAGTCTCCCTCCGTCCGTCGTCCCGCCTCTCTCGTCGCCAAAGTCCGACCGGTCCACCGAATGTGATATAGTCCTTGAAAAATTAGGCCTCGCCTCTTCCGGGCATAGCTGGACGTGGGGTACCTAAATAACGGTGTTTATTTTAAAATGCTCAAAAAACTGGGGGCTTACGTTGCCCACGATGCACCATTTGGGGGGCTTACACATTGAGTCCCCAAAGACCTCCCGTCCAGCTATGGTTCCGGCCCTCACCTTGTTATCTAATTTGTGCAAATACAGATTTTCTAATGAAAGTACAATTGTAACTGTATTCGGTATATATTCCGTTTTGGCGGAGATTTTCCTATCTTTTTGAACGGTTTTGAAGCTTTGATCGGTAAACCTGCAATTTAGCACCGCTGAGCGGGAAATTCGAATTCCGACTAGATTTCCAAGATGAACCCCGAACGAGCTGCTTTTCTGGGCGAGGAGACGATTATCAAGGTTGGGAATACATTAGAAAAATTTATTATTGGGGAAATTCAGTATTTGTAAAAAAAGAAAATTACGCTTTTCGCCCGGTGTTTAGCCCCTTCGAAACTACCAGAACTTCGTTGCTGAAAAAGGGGCGTGGCCTAATTGTGTCAAGGGCGAAATTTTGTAACGAGCTCACATACTTCACTAGACCAATAATTTGCAGTTACTGTTTCGGTTGGGGACCGACTACGGGGTTCTCAACGGGCTGTCCCGTTAAAACAGGTTTGTTCAGTCAAACTTTGTTCAAAGTCATGTTTTTCTGGTTCTGAAAAAAAAAGAATGTAAAAGATAAACCAATTGCGCGTTTAAAAAAACTGTTTTCAAACAAGCAGGAGAGCCCGCGCCCCCTATGGACAATCCCGGCGGGCTCACCTGACAACAGTTTTAAAATTTGAGAGCATCAAACTACGCGCAATTGGTTATATTTTTCTATATCCTGGTTTCTGAGCCAACAGAAGTTGAGTTTGAACAAAGTTAGAACCGAAAATCCTGTTTGCACGGGCAGTATGAAATTTTAGAAGAAAAAAGCTAATTAAAGTTTTCAGATCATTCCCAGGTTCAATGAACCGGTGCTCCACTTGATCTGCGGCGACATTGGGCCCATGGAAGCCGGAATCCCTCTGGACGTGCCTCTCTGGCTGGCCATCCAGCTCCGCCGCCGGAATCACTGCACCATCATGGTGCGTGGATCTTTATAATTGAATAATTTCGTCAAAATGGCTTTATTTTGTCTCGCCTTCAGGTGGCCTTATATTTAGGTCGCCTTGTTTTCGCCTAAGCGGCTCTAAATTCGTTTACAGCGGGCTTCGGTTACCTTGATCGTGTCATCGGTCAACTCTGCCGCTAAAAGTGGTCTTAGGTTGCTTTTATCGTGTTCAGTGCGGCCTGAGGTTGCCTTGCTCATGTTAAAAACGGCCTTAGGCTACTTTTCTGTGTTTAAAGCGGCCTTATATTACTGTTTTCGTGTCATATTTTTTTCATCGTGGTATGAGCGTCCTTAGGTTACCTTGTTTGTGTGGAAAGCGGCCTCAAGTTACCTTTGACATGCTTAAAGCTGCCTTAGATTACTTTTATAAGGTTGAAAGCGGGCTTATGTTGCCTTGCTCGTGTCAAAAGCAGCCTTAGTTTACAATTGGCGAATTCAAAGCTGTTTTCTGTTACTATTCTCGTGTGATAGGCGGCCTTACGTTACCTTGTTCGTGTTAAAAGCGGCCTTAGGTTCCTTTGCTCGTGTGGAAAATACATTGATTGTGTAAAAGCGGCCTCAGGCCACTTTTATTGTTTCGTAAGCGGCTCTGTCGTTTTCTCTCTCTCTCCTCTCCTGGCCAAGATATTTCCTTTTATATCTTCATTTTCAGCCCCCTGAGTGGATGAACGTCGACGAACTGAAGCGTCTCCTGGTGCAAGAGACTGAGAGTGAGGGATTGGTCGCCTTGCCAGACCACCTGTTCCACGTGTCCCACGCGCTGGTGAAGGACGCCAAGGAGGAGATCCCGGACGCGGACCAGGTAATCTCTGTCTCTCTCTGTCTCTCTGTCTCTCTCTCTCTCTCTCCTTCTCTCTAACCATATTTTTCAGGTGAAGACACTTATCCAGGACCTCTGGGACAAGCGCGAGGCGAAGCTCCGCACCTCCTCACTCAAGTTCATCTCACAGGTATGAGAGAGAGAGACAGAGAGATGGAGGCATAGAAAGGAGTTACAAATAATTTCAGCACTCTGCCTCCCACGCCCGTATGGACAACGTCCAATCGGCGGAGGTTTGCTCGGCCGCATCGAGGGCGACCCTGGAGGCGTGCAAGAAGGTCTCCGAATTTGTCTCCTACTCCCATCGCATGGAGGAATAAACGCCACGATGAAGCTCAATCTCAACTGTCACTTTCAATTGCCACGATCTGTACATCTCCGGGTTATCGATAAACATTCTGTACCTTGCATTTTTTTTCGAAATTGTCTAAGATGAGGAGCTCATTGCTGGACATCACTGGGTTGGGGGGGGGGGGGGCTTGGCACCTAAGTCCCCCCAAACCCTCAAATGGTGCTTCGGAGAAAACGCAGACTATTTTTTCATTCGTCTTCACCATTGTCAACCAAACGCTAATTAACTTGTGCTTGGCGTATAGGTTAGGATTAAAATTGCCTAGACTAGGGCGCGCTTGGCTCGCTACCGCTCGCCAAGCGCGCCCTAGATGGGGGGCCTGCGGCCCCCCAGACCCCCCGCATGATCCAGTGTTTATAGTTTCACAATTGCCGATTTTAACAGTTACAGACTCATGTTTTGGAAAAAACAACGTACTTAACATTACGCTTCAGAACAAGATTTAGAACATAAACAAAATGTTTTACAGAAAGTACAAGATACTTATGATAGATAAACAACATTGGTTAGTTCGAGACCGATTATAGCCGTCGCCACAAGGAAATCGGTGAGAAAAAGTAGCTTTTTCTCTGCGTCTTCGCTTTTTGCACGCTATTTTCGCCTGCGTATCGCACGAATCCTGCATAAAGGCTGTTTTTGGCAGGATTTCAATTTGGAGACAGCTATATGCTTCTTGAAATTGTAAACTAACAAATTTGAGCCCCAACTGGGGGCATGCACCCTTCGGACCCGCTGCCCGCTTCCAATGTTGAACGGGTCAAACTTCAGCTTCGGCGGCGCTGGCTTCGCCAGCGCCGCCTCAATCCCGGTTTTGTTTTTGCATTACATGGAAAGTAAATCCATAAATATGTTCCTAACACATTTCCGAAGGTCGTGCTGTCAAATACACTTCAGTACACAAAAAATGAAGTATGGAATTTTGGCTCAGGGCAACTGTTTTGAGTTGATTAACCCATAATCATAAGATTTACACTCGTTTAGAGAAGATCGATGATTTTTGAAAAATTTTCCAATATGGTGCACGCGATCGCTTCGGGACCCAAAACCTGCGAAATTGTACGTATCGGCTTTTTTGAGCTTGAATAAATTGAATGAAAGTTTGGCTATCCTTGTGAAATTTGGTAAGCTTGTAGATTGGAAAACGTTTTAGCTCTTCTGAAACCCTTGAAACCTAAATGTGAATACTTAGTCGAATCCTAGACGTCAAAAATCCAAAATCTCGAAATTTTGCAAAAAATTAAAAACCGGTTTCTGAGGGGGGATTTTATTTTCCGGTTCTAATATTGGTTTCAGTTAATGTGTGAGAGATACCCAACATGCGTTTTGGGCGTTTTTTGGTTTTTAATTCACGTTTTTCTCAGTCCGTATTGCGAAATCCACGATAAAACCGCATTCAGTGCAAAGGTCTTTTAACTGGTTAACGGTTTGCCAAGTACGAAATCTGGGAAGCTTTCACTTCCTGTTTTATTAAGCTGCAAATTTAGCAAAAACGACGACTTTTTCTGCAAATTTACATTTTTCCAGGTTATAATTGCTTTTTAAACTTTGCCATTGGGCGTCAACATATAACTTTTAGATAGACATAATCACAATTGAAAACCTAGTTCAAATTCTCAAAAAATTGAGAACGTCGTAAAAAATTACCTCGGCTCCTATTGCGAAATCGACAGTCCCTGTTTTGCAGAATCGTAGGCCTATAGCCATATCACGGCCTTTCCATTTTTAACGTTTGAAGGAACTCTAACATGCAAAAAAGCGGCCGTTGGCACTTTGCCAACGGGCCCATTCCAAACCGTGGTCCCGCCACGAATGCATTGGGAAAGTGCCAAGACTATCAAATGCGCGGTTTTTTGCAACTCAACGGTTGTTTATAAGCTCATTTCGTGGCGGGACTCATTGTCCAGATGCAGAAAATGGGGCGGGGCTTGTCAACGTTCCACTTCCTATTTTGACGTGACCCGATGAACATATTCAAATTTGACTCCAGTAGAAAATTTATTACGCAAGATGTAAAATGCCAAACTTGAAAAAAACGACGACTTTTCGTGTATTTTGTAGTTTATCTCGACAGGGATTGATTTTGAGAGGTTGGCCAAATGTAACTTTTTGAAGCTTTCCGATTTCTAGAGTTTTCTGTTACAACAGATTTTGCGAAATTAAAAATCCTTTGGTGACACATTTGAATTGGATTTTTAAAATGGAATTTTTGAAGTTTAAAACATTTTTGCCGTGAATCAATGAAAAATGTCATTTTAATATCGAAAAGTTTGTGCACTTCCGCGCAGGAATTCAAAACCTTAAAAAATTGAACTTTTTCAATTTTCACTTTTTCAAAGCAAAAGATATCGCTAAATTTATGCGCACATTTTTATCTATTAATTCAATGGAGGAGTGGACTCTGTTGGTTCGCACCCCCGCCCTTCATTTCCAAGAGGCAGAGGGGGTGGTGCGGTGGGGGGAGCGAGGGGAGGGTACCAAGGGCGGCCGAGAACCGCTCTGGCGCGAAGCGCCAGAGTGGTCGGCCGCCCTTGGTACCCGACCCGAGCGTACACGTGAGCGCGTCGACGTCAGGCCGCGAAGCGGCCCGATGCGGCCGAAGGCCGCGAAATCGAACGGCCAAAGGCCGTGAGAACCTTTTGAGGCGGCCGAAGGCCGCCGACTCCAGGAGTGAGGACCGCCGTAGGCGGGCCGTAACGCCTGGTATAATTACATATAAAAATGCATTATCATCACAAAAAAACCCCTTAAAAGCTGATTTCTATTTGCTCTGATCGGATGTTATCTTTTCACGCCATAAGCTTTCAAAATAGGATTACCTCCAAAACTTTTGATCAGTAGAATCTTTAAAATTTGATTTTATGGAAGGCTCCATACCGATTTCGGGCCAATTATGGGACGTTAAATGTTTTTCCAATAATAAGATAGTGGCCTAGACCCCGTCTTTCAGAGAAGATGTCTTAATTTGTAAGCTAGTGTGTAAAATTTGACTACATAGTATTCAAATGTTTATTCAACGCCCCACCCAGGGTTACAACATCGATTCAATAGAATGCGCGCCTTTATTCGTTGAACAGGCGCTTAAACTTGTTAAGCAGTTTGTTATTCTTTTTGACACTTTGGACAAAAGATCCCGAATTGAGGTTAACGGCTACGGATTGAGACTCTTCCTGGTTACGAACAGTTACAAATTCAATGTTTTGCACGGTTTGAAGGAGTGTTCCAAATGAAGTCATGTTCTTGAGTTCCTCGACTAATTGGTAGATTTCATCCACAGACCGACAAGTAGCTGCTCCATCATCATGTTTTGTTAGAATTGCGACCTAAATTTGTTTATGAATCTGGAAGCTCAGCACTGGGCGGGGAAAACGTTAAGATTTTGAGAAGATAAAATCCTCTTACGGCCTAAATAGGGCATTTTGAAACTTATAGATCATAGTCGGGTTCTTCAGCTTGGGTTACTGTAGACCGCATAGATTTAAAAAAATTAAAATCCAAATAATCTACTTTGCTTTATCCGAAAATCCGTACGCCCCAAGTTTTTTAATAATTATTTTAAAAAAACGATGGCTTAAAAGACTCAAAACGGCATCACGCTTGGGCACATTTGATAAAATTTCTCGGAAATTCCGTAACCACCATGACGTGAAATTTGTTTTTTGGAAATTTTTCTATTTCTCGGGTCTAGGTCTACCTAACTCGGTGTCAAACAATCATTTTTAATATGACACTAATGCAAAAAAAATTTTAAAAGATTTTTTAAATACTAGTTTTATGGCGTTTAAAATATACCTAAGAAATATACGTTAAATAGAACCAAGCATTACCTCTTGAATATAGTCATCTCTAAACTTTTCCAGATTTTGGAGTACGTCATTAGGTGCACCGAGAGAAACTTTGTCCCGCTAAATAATCAATAAATATAAAAAAAGTTATTATTTACCTCTTCTTGAATTAAGAACCTAATGTAGTCACCGTAAGCGTCGTTGTAAGACAACAAGGAATTTTTCTTCAAGAAGGCGGAAAACTCAGCGGAGTATTTGGAAATTTTGTTTGACTCGTTTTCTAGATCTCTCACCTAAAACTAATTTACATTATTGAAAAAACTGAACAAACTCGGTTCTCCAGAACCTCGATAAATTTTCGCCCTTCCTTTACTTGGTCCGCCTTGTTGTTGATGCTGTTTTGAACGGTATGATCGATGAACTGAAAACACAAGCATAAAATAAAAAAAGGTTCAAAAACCTTACCGGCTTCATAGATTTCATTAGGTGATATTTAATATGCATATGCGTTGTCCACGGACATTTACAAATGCGGCAGTTCTCTCTTACAATTGCCCAGCAATTTTTAAGAGCTGGGTTAGGTGACACTTCATCCTAAAAAAACTACTTTAGTTTGTAAAATAACGAAAACCAACCTCAACATCCTGTAAGTAGCAATGGGGGTGACACTCCTTCTTGAAAACTTTTTGCATGTCAGTCGTGTCCGGAGAAAACGTTTCATAACTGACGCATTCACTTCCATTACAGACCGTTATGGGGTAGTCGATTTCTTTGACTTGAATGACTTGCTGAAAGATGGGTTAGCGTTGCAGCAATTAATATAAATTTACCTGATCTACTGTCAGCTTGTTTTTCAAATCCTTGCCTTCGTTAATAAGGTCATTGATCTAAAAGATTGTACACTAAAAAGTTGAGCACAGCCTGATTAAAGGCAGAGGCCCACGAAAATGAAAATAGACCTGTCCATGACGTAACGTATACGAGAGAGTGCCATTTTCAATGCTGAAAGGCAGAGAGTTTTATGATTAACATGGACAGGTCCCCCTCTTTATTTTACGTGGGCCTCTGCCTTTAACCCGCAAAAGCCATAACAGCTACATAGCTTTCTTACTGTGAAAATACTACATTAGGTCATAAATTGAGTCAAAAATTAGTCTTTCTTTCTGCTCCTCTTATTCACTCTTGCCCCGCTCACTCTAAATCACTGATGCATTCTTTGTCAGGAGCTAAGGGGTAAAACGAAGAAATTCTTTTTTTAGTTTTTCTTCCTTTGTCTTATAAATTTTGTCTATATAGGTTTTACATCTCTTTCTTACTTGTTTTGTTTTTACATTGCAAAATTTGCATTTTCGCTAAAATTTGGTTGGAAACTAAGTAAATAATTGTGTATAGTATTCACAAAAATTTTGAAACCTACCTCCGCTCGCTTGTCATTTACAATTCTGCTGTTTGTGATAATTTCGCGAGATTTCTCTGCCAGTGGTCTTGCTAATGCAAGAATAACGGCACGAATGTTATTCACACTCAACGTGTCATTCACTTTGTGAACAGGTAGTTGAGCAATGCTTTGGAACATCCTAAACAAGGTTTTACCAGCGTTGATATTCAACTAACCTCAAGGTTACACTGACAGCTCGTACCCAAGAGCGCTTGTGTTTTGCAAGCTCCGTTGCACCAAGTTCGACTCCTTTTGTCATTGCACACAGTGCTCGGAAACTTTCGTTGTCGAAGCAGAACATATTATCACTAAATCGTATGTGGTGAAACTTCCGACAAACTCACGGCCCCAGGGGAATTTTAATTTTTCTGGTCCGCTCCAAGTTGTTCAGGTGAGCTTCCAAAGTGGACAACGTGTCACCGGGCGTAACGTTGTGCGTAACACAAAAGATGATGTTCCGGCTCGCTGATTCATGAAGGTGGGCCAAAAGTTCATTGACGCAGTAACGAAATGCCTGGGTACAGCGAGAGTCGTTGGCTTTTAGGAGAATCAAGATTGCATGCAGTTCACTAAAATTTCAAAAATAAGGACTGCTTACGTTTTATATTATACTTAATCTGTTTTACAAGCGAACTAAGTGACATTACTCACCTGAACCCAGCGATGAACTTGAGTGTGTTTTTAAAATTTTCCTTTTCCTTATCCGCTCCACGAACGTCGTTAACACCTGGTGTATCAATGATGCGAATTGTCTTTTGACGCCCAGGAGGTCCCCAGGAAAACTTGTAAGATCGAGGAAACTAAAAAAACTTTATTAGTGTAACCAAGAAATTTATACCTGCGTCGCTGCCTCTCCAGGAAGTAGAATCTCGTTGTCTTCTCCCTTTTCCACAAAAACTGTAGGTTTGCAGGTAATTCGTTTTCTGGCGTACTAACAACAAATTTTATTCGGTTTATAAGAGTGATACCTGATCATCGAAAACGTGATCAAATGACGTCTCAATCAAAATTTCAACACCGTTGTGTGTCGCTGCTTCAAAGGATGGATGTTTTAGGTAATTGGCCAGTGAGTTGATGAAAGTGGATTTTCCTGTTCCAGTGCATCCCAAAATAAGAATATTCGCACCATCAGGGAAACTAAAAAAAATGAACTAGTGTATTAGAAAGAACACTCACCTTTCAAACAAATCCAGTGAAATAGACTGTTCTCCTGACGACAAATTGGATCCAGGTGATGGTGATTCGTCACTTGTTTCTTCTCTGAAACTTTTTATAAGCAGAAAATGTAATTATGGTTGTTTCCAGATGAATGTCTGGTTTAAAAAATAACATCTTTAACATTTTTTGCATAAATTGAAAAGACGTTATTTTGCTAACTTCCGTAGTATTATATGCTTAGTAAAAATGCTGAATAATTGTGAACTTTTGTTATTTGCACCGTTTAAACTTATACTTACGTATCATTGTCCGGATAGGAAATATCTTCATCTTGTAGTAGTTCTTCTTGCGCTTCCGTCATCGAAAACAATATTATTTGATTCGGTTTAGATACACCTAACCTTCTGGTTTTTCTTTTTCCACAGCGAATAAGCAACTTTGACAGATTCTTCTTCATAAGACACAAATTTGTCTAACGTTTTAAAATCTTTCCGCTGCAGAGCCATTTCTGCCAACAATTTCCGATGGGAACTCATGATACTCAAGAACGCATTTGGATCTGGTGGAGAGACTTTCTAAAATTTGACTTTTTTTTATAACGTTTTTTTCTGCCTTACCGGTTTTTCCAAACACATCAAAACTTGTTCCAGCACGTTTTCATCGCTGATCAGTCCTCTGAGGTAGACGATTTTTTCGTTGTAATTGAGAATGTCGTCCTTGAGAATGGCACTCACACGTTCGCGAAGATCTTCGGATACAAATTCCAAAAATCCCATTTTCACTAAATAGCTAAGTAACTATGTTAACTAATTAGTATTTTTAAAAGCCAAACGCATTACATCTGCACGTCTCTATAATAAAAACGCAGCAAGGGTCCTGAAAATACGGAACACTCTAATAATCTTATTTGCGCCCAGAAGGGTCTTTTAAAACAGACTTGTTTACGGTCAACATCGGTGTTTATTTGAGAACTGCAGGCGTTATCATGGCCAATCCGGAGTTGTACTAACCGGTGAGAAATTGAATAATTATTATTCACAAAAAAATCCTATATTTATTACATGCTAATAAAGCAAAAATGAAATCAGTTGGTAATTTTATTTGAAAACCAGGACTTTTAAAGACGCGAAGTTTCAACTTAAACGCTGGTTCAATATTTTTATTCGCCGCTATTCCTTGCAAATGACGTCGTACCTTTTAAGGAAGCCACCATGTAAGTTTATTATTAATTTTGAGTATGAGGAGCCAAATCTGTTTTTGAAAATGAACCGTGCTGGTGGTACGACCTTGTTTATTTTCTGTCGCTGTTATCGCCGGACTACTTCAACAATCACCTTTTCTTATCACAATTTGTCGTTTCCCGCTTGGTTAGTCTAGGACGCCTAGGTTGTTACACCCCTCGCCCAAAGAGCTTGCAATAGCGGCGTGCGCATTTGACCCAGAAAATTGTCTTTTCTCCATGTTTCGCACGCTCATTAGCCCGTTAGATGCGCAGGTTCATTATAACTACTTCTAAGGTCCATGGGCGAAGACTATATAAACGTTTTTCACCAAAGGGCTACATTTGAGTTGTATTTCTAACAACCTTTTGTTATGTTCTAGGTTTTGTTTTCATCAGAATTTTTAATAAACATCTCTTGTTTTTCCCGTTTGTCTAATGCCAGAGGTTTCGGCCCGTTTTTAGCCTTTCTCTCTTTTTTATAGCGATTTTTGGCTGCACTGATTTCTCACTTTTTGCGCGCACTTTTGTCAAAACCTCTTCACCTAGGGCTTTAAGTATTGACAGTTTTCAGTTGACAACAGAACTATGACATCGTTCCACAATGGTCCAGAAAGTAGTCAAATGCTAAGCTCAACCGAGATCCTTCGCAGAAGAGTAAGATTTTTTTTAATTATAAACAATTTATTGTGTTTTTAGCGAGTGACACTACCGTTACCATTTGTGAAAGACTTGCCTACAGATGTTATCCATATTGTTGATGCAGTTGTCTTAGCCGAAATACCTTGGAAAGACAAGCACACCATGATGTACACTACGTTGAAATCTCACGTGGGAGCTTGGCAGAAGTACATAACTTGGACTTGGCTGGTAATTAGCATAATAACGTTAATGAACTAACTGTATTTTAGTGTGTGTTTCCAGTACCAAAGGAAATCGCTGATCTACTCAGCCCATTAGAACATGAAGAGTTTTACAGAAAACTCTATGAGGGTGATTACCCCCTGTTGGCACATTTGTATTCTTCCAAATTGGATCCTTTAGCAAGACACAAAATTAAGGAATGGCTGGACAGTGTTAGTTTTTTTTTTACGAATCTAATTCTACAATGTTTGCAGTTTGAGCATGTTGAAGATCGCATCAAAGTGTTGTTTCCTCGAGTACGACAAGAGTACGTAAACTTGTGTAAAAGATATACGCTTGATTTAGGCTGCTAGAAACCACTACGCAAGAAGCTCCTAATTTTAGAATGGAAACACAACATCAGTAGGACATGTTGGTATTTATTTTTTTGTTTTAGAATTGAAACTGTATCAGCACCGATGTTTCCGGACGGCACTTGCGAAAAGCAGAACATTTCGAGGTACTTTTTTTTGTTGTTTTAAAAACGCTCAAACGTACTATTTAGAAGCGAAAGTTTCGAGGTCATTTCTGACACAAACACGCAACCTGACACCAGGAATTTTGAGCCGATGTAAGTTTGTAGTATTGTTCGGGGTTAATTGTATCGATTTGCGCGTTTCTGTTTGTATTTAGTAATTTTTTTGCTCATTAGGCCCAACACTTTGTTATTGAATCGTTTTAATTTTATTTTGTTTAGGGAAGTGGACACTCCTCGTACACACACAGAACAGGAAACGGTTGATAATCAATCCCACACTATCACAACTGAGCAAAAACAGTTAAAATGAGTGTGATTCCAACAAAACAGTAATAATTTTCAGAGAGCTGACAAGAGAACCAGCTGTAAATTCTTTTCCAACACTCGAAAACTACTACAAAAACAAAGAAAACGAAAGCCCTTCTGCAGAGGTAGATAATGTTCAAACCAAAAGGTTGGTCATTATGCAGTGTTGAAGATTGTGTCCTTAAGAATGTTTACTCGCAGCACCACTCTTCGCAAAAAGACGATTTGCTCAAAAGAAACTGAAATCGGTCTGGACGCACTGAAATTTACGGAAAGCAATGCCCAGTTTGTTTGAAAAATATTATTTTTTCAAACCTCTTCTTAAAGAACTGAAACTACTGCTTACTGTGATCAAAATCTACAAACATACACGATGCTACTTATCGGTGAAACTGGAGTTGGTAAAACCACGTTTGTGAATGGGTTTGCAAATTACAACGACGAAACCAACTACGAAGATCTTATTTCAAAGACTGGCGAACTAAAAGTGCTAACAAATATTTCATTTGTAGCAACTGACACGGTAAACATCTTTTAGCTTGTTTAATATATAAGTTTAGAATTTACGCAAATTTCCCGTACTGATCGTGCCTAACCTCAACGTAAAAGACGATTCACTTGCTGATGAAGTCATAGGCAAGCCGGGCGAATCGGTCACACAGGTGGGCTAATTACAACAACTATAATATTTTAGTTTAGGCTCCCAAAACCCATCAATTTATTTGGAACATTAACGGTCAGAAAACCGTCATTCGATTAATTGACACACCTGGAGTCAACGACGTTCGGGGTCAAGATCAAGATCTTGAAAACTTTAACAAAGTTTTAAATCATATTTCGGAAACCGAGTGGGTTGTCAACTTTTACCTTGCTAGATTTTTCAAAAGTATTCCAATTTCCCAGGGTTAACGATGTTAAAACGATCTTCTGTTTTAGAAAATTGGATGCAATTCTTATCCTCCTTAAACCGAACGAATCTCGAATGAGCAGTGGTTTCCGTTCATGCATGCAAAATTTGCTGACCAAATTGCATCGCAATGCAACGAAAAATATTCTATTCTGCTTCACGAACTGTTCGAAACCTGGCGACACCCTGTCCACTCTTGAAGAATACCTCAAGACGTTAGAAGAAACATGTGGTGCATATTTGAAAGCTGATCAGTAAGTTAACTGTACTATCGGATTATTCTAGTGTTTAGTACCAACATCTTCTGTTTTAATAACAAGAGTTTCCGTCACTTGTGCTCCGTTAAGGCTTATCCGCAATTGCGGGATGATGACGAAGACGAAGATAGCAAAGCGTTATGGGCGGCTAATGTGAAACAAACCACTAGGTAACAACAAATATCTAAAATATTACTTTGTATTTTAAGGCTGATCAATCGTGTAGCTAAGATGGTACCCCATACTATGGAAGACACTGTCAGCATCCATCGGACTCGGCAATTGATAGGTCTACTGGCCAGACCTTTAGCCGAAGGAGCTAAAAATATTGTTGTGAACAAACGCCACATTCATGAACAAATGTCAGAGGTAGGGGCATTTCATGAATCAAATGTTAATCAAATTTTAGATTGAAGCAATTGCAGCACGCGGTAAAAAATTGGTTGACAAGCAGTTTGTCACTCAGGTAACAACATTATTTCGAAATCTGAACCTGAAACAAAAGTCAAACCGAAAAAGTCTCTTTTTGGAATGTGATTTGTAATTGTTTTTGTATCATAAAAAAGACAATGCTCCGTAACTCTGGCTTTTGGGGTTTGCCGACTTTGAACGTCTCACGATCCGCCCTGGGTCTTAGAAATATGCTACCTTCGGCTTCCTTTTGTGGATACCGTTTTTTTCATGAGGGGGGGGCTCAACTTTGATATATTTCATTTTGCACTGCTTGGTCGGCTAGAAGAATATTTTTTTTTAAAAATTTTATTCTTAACTCTTTTTTCAGACCAAACTTGTGAAGGTGTATTTGCGACATCCCATCACCGTTTGCACAACTTCGCGTTGCATAGAATGGGATCCCGTGTCAAAGATGAAATTTGATAAAAAGTACAAAGAATGTCACAATCCGTGTACACTGGATTTATCGGTTCGTTTGCAAAAGGTTAATTCAATTTTGCATAAAAGTTCAGGTGGGAAAATTGCAAGATCCAGCTTTGAAAAGATGTTTCTTGTTTCTTAATGGACCTACTTGTAGAGGGTGTGGCTGTGATTGGAAATTCCATATGCACATCAATTATGAAATGCGTCCTACCAAGGTTGAGGTATGCGGCTTTTAATCAGGCCTGGTTGAGGTATACGGCGAATGTGAACTTTTATAAGTTTCAGGTTGAAGACAAACATGTGAAATCTATCATTGCCACGGATAACAATAAAAAACGAGCAGCTGGCAGAATTTTGGACGAAAAGTATAAGCAGGTTTCTTATTGTATTTCGAACGAAATTTTGAAAACACTTTTAGCTTGGCTGTTTGGAAAGTGAGTTTGAGCAGATAAGCGATTGCTGCGCCGAATGTGAAGCATATCTTGTTTCCAACTCCTTGCAACAGACAGCAGATCCGTTTGCTCAATTTCTAAGGCAGCTTGTCAATGAAGAGGCGAGTTTTACTTCCTTAATGGCAAACAATAGTTTTTTTTCAGGTAATGATTATCAAGTTTGGCGGGGATGGTTCCATGAAAGATGAACTGGAGAATAAGCTCAATTCTTACAGCAAGCGGGTAAGTCAAGGCACTTTCATTAATATATATATTTTTGGTTTAGGTGAACCATATTTGTGAGGAAATTAAGCAAAAAATACGTGTTCCTCTGACTCGAATTCAGGTATTTAGAAATTTTTCTATTAAAAAAAAATTAAATATGTCGATGAGCCAAACGAAAAATGGAAACTTTTTCAAAATATTTTTTTCGATTCACGGTGCATGCCGCATAGTGATCTTCGCGTTGCTTGGAATATAACAGGCAGCTAAACAACGTGCAGAAATTCTAACATTTTCCAAATCTAAATTTTCTAACTTTTCTAGCAATTTTTCAACTGTTTAGAGGGAACTTTCGATAAATATTTTGTACTTTCGATGAAATGTAGATCTCACTCTCCGGATGAAAAAAAATTCATTTTTTGCCGAAATAGGGAAGAAAAAGAAACCGAAATAGGATAAAACTTATGTTGAACGATAATATCGCTTGAATTGCGATTCACTCTAGCATTGCCCCTTTTGTCACGCTCTCTGGTTCGTAAAATCTGGTAATTGAAATAATTAGAAATCCGTTATCATTGTCCACGTCCTATATATATTTTTTTTATCTTACTTTACCCAGGTACCTACTCTACTTACCAGCCTACCTATTTCTATATACTTACCCACCCACCACCTTAACTACTTTTTGTGCTCGTTTTACTAAAAGCCGATTCTCACAGCGATGGTTCTACGATAAAATCTAGTACCGAATGGTGAGGTTTCTGTGCGCTCCTTGCGAAATTCTGTGTGCAAACGCGACTGTAACAAAGGCGCGGGTCCTCGTCGATTTTCAGGCAGGACCCGTAAAACACCGCGCGATTAAGACCCATATATCATCGTTGTGGGACCCACTGCAGAACTGATTATTATTAAAATCAGAGGAGCAAAATCTAAACAGCTTTTCCAAATACAACAATACCGGTTATTTCCTTAAAAAACCTTGAATATTTCCGTTATCAAATTTGCCGCATTCAACTATTTAAGTTTAAATTTAGCTGAACGAAAGAATATACGGACTGCAACAGTTAACATCATGTGGCGAGATTATAACTGATCTACTGGCCCAATCAACTCAGACGGAATCCACGGTTTGACATTTTTTCAGCACAGCTTATGTTTGTTTTAGGCGCTGTGAAGTTCGTTTATCCTTCAACTGCGAGCGTATTTTGAAAACAAACCTTTGTATTATACTATTTGTGGAATAAATTAATTGGGCCAGGAGTTTCAATTTCTGCGTGGTATTAAAATTGGCGCAAATTTGTGAAAGACTATATGTTGAAATCTCATAAATATTACCTCCATCTACCTAAAAGTGGTATTTTTTGTTTTTAATTGGAGAATTTACGCATTGCCTGCACTGCGTTTACACAGCTAATTAGCTTCTTTCGGGTACTCTGATACACACCCCGCCGCAACCATTGCGGCGACGGCACCGTCCAATGCCAATGGAATACAATGGAAACTGGCGGACACAAACCTGGGAATACTGCTGTATTTCTTAACAATCTGAGTTCATAGATCGATAAAGCACCTCCGATTCTCTTGGAATGAGTTTTTTCACGGTACAACAGTGATTACAAACCGAAAGGCACTGTTTTTCTTGTTTTTCTCATAAACCAACTGGACAACTATTGGTGCCAAAACTCATTCCAAAAGAAGCATGTGTGTGCTACTATTTCATGATTAGAACGTCAAAATTGATGCTGTATTGGCTGAGAAAACGTGTCCGCCAATTTCAGCTCGACGTTTAGCAGGCCGCCCGTTGTTTAGTGATTCAGTACGGTAAGACAGCTGCTCCTGATTGAGCTTATCTAGCGATGACTACTATTGAAAATATACATTATTTAGCGTATTGGACCACATTCTCTCGTTTAAATCTTTAAAATGAAAAATTACATGTTAAAATGAATTTTAAAAGCCCGTTTTCTTTCGCCTGCTTGAACCTCAGGGTTTTCGTGGCGGGACCCAGCTTCAATGAAACGGCGCATTTCCGAAATACGATCGCCGCAAATGTGAGAATTCTGGGGTGTTTTTCGTAGATTTCTTTTTAAAAGTTGATGCAAAACACTTTTATCATTTGGCCTGAGTTTTTTGCCGACCCAAAAATGCCTACAGTCAAAGTGATTTTTTGTGATTTTCGTTATTTTCCGGTCGCTGAATTTTAGAGAAAAAACTCAGGCCACATAAGGCATTAATGAGCTGAAAGTTGACAGAAAGAATGGTTATTGAAAACGGCTAGAACGTCTAGGTTTGCAGCGGACAGTTTGTGTTTTTAAACCAGCTGTCTGTCGCGAATTCGACATTTTCCGGCCGGTTTCTCTCTTTAATTAAGTTGAATGAATGTTTTTCTAAATATTTAAACAACGAAACAACAAATTCGATGTTAAAACGATTTAAAATAAGCATTTTTAATTCTCAAATCTTAAATCAAATAGTTCGTTTCGGGACGCCATCAGACGCTTGCCGCCCTTTAATGCGCCGACCTCGGCGAGCTGTGGATTTGAAAGCTATTTCATATGCGACGGAATTGGTTATGAGTTTACTGCCCTTCTAACTTAACATTAGGCATTGGGATAAGAAGCTCTCTTAGGGAAGGATCCACCGGAATAGGATGGGTAGCGGAGCCATCAGTGGTCCCTAAGAGAGACAGATAGGGGAATACAGTAAGAGGGAGAACCGGAAAGGTTCGGGGAGATAAGAGGTAGATCAAAGGGGCATATTCGAAATAAAAGGGGGTAAAACGAGGATTGATCGAACGGGGGCAGGACGATCAATAATACCGTAGTAAGCGGGGGTAAGCCGGAAGGGGTCGGAAGTCTCGAGCGATCGGGTCGGTCCTTATATACCCTGGGGCGTGGGCGGAGCTAGATCATTTCGAATATGGTCTCGATATTCGAATATGGCAAGATCAAAGGTGCCGACATCAAGTGTCACGTCAGTTGTCACTCAAGATTTGAATATGTAGGCCAAGTGACGTCATGGACGTTCCAGAACCTTCTGTAACAGCTGACGGTCATACGAATATCGGGGTCAAATGACGTCATGGCTTCCATAGTCTTCCATGACAGTTGGTGGCTCATTTTGAAAATGGGCTAGAGGAAGGAGAGCCCAAAGAGGTTAGAGGGAAGACAACCGGAGGCTGTCAGAGTGCTAGAGAGAAAGAGTGCGAGGAAAGAGAAGGCGCTCAGAATGAGAGCCCTGAGGGTGATCCGAGGATTACTCGACACTTCCAACTTGCTGCTTTTTTTCCGAATACAATAAAATCTTTTCAAAATAATAATTTTTATCAGAGGGGAATTCAAAAGGGAGGTAAAGATGGCAGATTTTCGTTGACTGGCTGTGCTTGTTCTTCTGCAGATGAAACCTGGCGTGAACACGAATAAGGCTGCGGTAGGGACTGAAAATCGCTTTTAAAGTTGAGTTTGGATTAATAAATCTAAAAACGTTTCATTGAAGTCTCCTCCACTCAATCAGATAAAAGTTCACTCACAATGCTTGCTGTGGTAATGCTGACGTCAGTTTTTGTTAAATTCCTGCTTAAAGGTTTCAAGTCGCAATCAGCAATTCTTTGTCTGAAACAGTATTTACAGAAGTTAACTGAACGTATTATTGTATTGTAACGTTGGTTCTATTTTTTAGAGCACACCTATTTGTTGTATTCAACGATTGAAGGATCCACAACTTTCTGAATCCAATAAGAGTCATTGTTCCCGAAATGCAAGAAACAAACGCCAAAACAAGACCGGACCACAGCATTCCAGTGTCTAAAAGTGTGAGTGTGTGAGTGTGTGAGTGTGTGAGTGTGTGAGTGTGTGAGTGTGTGAGTGTGTGAGTGTGTGAGTGTGTGAGTGTGTGAGTGTGCGAGTGTGCGAGTGTGTGAGTGTGTGAGTGTGTGAGTGTGTGAGTGTGTGAGTGTGTGAGTGTGTGAGTGTGTGAGTGTGTGAGTGTGTGAGTGTGTGAGTGTGTGAGTGTGTGAGTGTGTGAGTGTGTGAGTGTGTGAGTGTGTGAGTGTGTGAGTGTGTGAGTGTGTGAGTGTGTGAGTGTGTGAGTGTGTGAGTGTGTGAGTGTGTGAGTGTGTGAGTGTGTGAGTGTGTGAGTGTGTGAGTGTGAGTGTGAGTGTGAGTGTGAGTGTGAGTGTGAGTGTGAGTGTGTGAGTGTGTGAGTGTGTAAGTGTGTGAGTGTGTGAGTGTTAAGAAAGGAAAAGAAGTAAAAGTAGAGAATTAAATCCTGTTTGGATAAATTTAAGAGGACAAAGAAAGCTAAATTACAAGTAATTACTCTGTTTCGCCCCTTAGCATCTGACAGAGAAATCACCAGTGAATGAGAGTGAGCGGGGCAGAAGTGAATAAGAAAGTGAATAGATAAAGTAAATGCTTCATCAGAGAAGCCTCACTCTAGGTAGGAGAACAAGAAACACATAAAACAATTGATACCTGATACAGAAGAGAAAGAGTGCTGTCGCGGTAGAATAGAGATAGAGGCAGAAGGAAGTCCATGTAGAGGCAGAGGTAGAGGCAACGGTAGGGAGTGGAGAAGGGGACTGATTTATCAACGGAATTCCGGCCTTTTATAGCATTTTCACGGGAAAAAGCCATGTTGTGATCGCGTTTTTCGTAAAAGTAGTCGAAACTGGGTCAAAAGGGCGGATACAGCGACTTTCCAATTGAACTACAATGCATGGCAGCCTATCGATTTACCTTTGTTATGCATTTGCAAACAACTCATAGATAAGGGATAAGACCTAACTATCTAGGAATGAACTAATATTGTATTCTTTTAATTAGACTTCTAATTGAATCTAAACTTCTAATTGAATCTGTGTGAGTGTGTGAGTGTGTGAGTGTAAGTGTGTGAGTGTGTGAGTGTGTGAGTGTGTGAGTGTGTGAGTGTGTGAGTGTGTGAGTGTGTGAGTGTGTGAGTGTGTGAGTGTGTGAGTGTGTGAGTGTGTGAGTGTGTGAGTGTGTGAGTGTGTGAGTGTGTGAGTGTGTGAGTGTGTGAGTGTGTGAGTGTGTGAGTGTGTGAGTGTGTGAGTGTGTGAGTGTGTGAGTGTGTGAGTGTGTGAGTGTGTGAGTGTGTGAGTGTGTGAGTGTGTGAGTGTGTGAGTGTGTGAGTGTGTGAGTGTGTGAGTGTGTGAGTGTGTGAGTGTGTGAGTGTGTGAGTGTGTGAGTGTGCGAGTGTGCGAGTGTGTGAGTGTGTGAGTGTGTGAGTGTGTGAGTGTGTGAGTGTGTGAGTGTGTGAGTGTGTGAGTGTGTGAGTGTGTGAGTGTGTGAGTGTGTGAGTGTGTGAGTGTGTGAGTGTGTGAGTGTGTGAGTGTGTGAGTGTGTGAGTGTGTGAGTGTGTGAGTGTGTGAGTGTGTGAGTGTGTGAGTGTGTGAGTGTGTGAGTGTGTGAGTGTGTGAGTGTGTGAGTGTGTGAGTGTGTGAGTGTGTGAGTGTGTGAGTGTGTGAGTGTGTGAGTGTGTGAGTGTGTGAGTGTGTGAGTGTGTGAGTGTGTGAGTGTGTGAGTGTGTGAGTGTGTGAGTGTGTGAGTGTGTGAGTGTGTGAGTGTGTGAGTGTGTGAGTGTGTGAGTGTGTGAGTGTGTGAGTGTGTGAGTGTGTGAGTGTGTGAGTGTGTGAGTGTGTGAGTGTGTGAGTGTGTGAGTGTGTGAGTGTGTGAGTGTGTGAGTGTGTGAGTGTGTGAGTGTGTGAGTGTGTGAGTGTGCGAGTGTGTGAGTGTGTGAGTGTGTGAGTGTATGAGTGTGTGAGTGTGTGAGTGTGTGAGTGTGTGAGTGTGTGAGTGTGTGAGTGTGTGAGTGTGTGAGTGTGTGAGTGTGTGAGTGTGTGAGTGTGTGAGTGTGTGAGTGTGTGAGTGTGTGAGTGTGTGAGTGTGTGAGTGTGTGAGTGTGTGAGTGTGTGAGTGTGTGAGTGTGTGAGTGTGTGAGTGTGTGAGTGTGTGAGTGTATGAGTGTGTGAGTGTGTGAGTGTGTGAGTGTGTGAGTGTGTGAGTGTGTGAGTGTGTGAGTGTGTGAGTGTGTGAGTGTGTGAGTGTGTGAGTGTGTGAGTGTGTGAGTGTGTGAGTGTGTGAGTGTGTGAGTGTATGAGTGTGTGAGTGTGTGAGTGTGTGAGTGTGTGAGTGTGTGAGTGTGTGAGTGTGTGAGTGTGTGAGTGTGTGAGTGTGTGAGTGTGTGAGTGTGTGAGTGTATGAGTGTGTGAGTGTGTGAGTGTGTGAGTGTGTGAGTGTGTGAGTGTGTGAGTGTGTGAGTGTGTGAGTGTGTGAGTGTGTGAGTGTGTGAGTGTGTGAGTGTGTGAGTGTGTGAGTGTGTGAGTGTGTGAGTGTGTGAGTGTGTGAGTGTATGAGTGTGTGAGTGTGTGAGTGTATGAGTGTGTGAGTGTGTGAGTGTGTGAGTGTGTGAGTGTGTGAGTGTGTGAGTTTGTGAGTGTGTGAGTGTGTGAGTGTGTGAGTGTGTGAGTGTGTGAGTGTGTGAGTGTGTGAGTGTGTGAGTGTGTGAGTTTGTGAGTGTGTGAGTGTGTGAGTGTGTGAGTGTGTGAGTGTGTGAGTGTGTGAGTGTGTGAGTGTGTGAGTGTGTGAGTGTGTGAGTTTGTGAGTGTGTGAGTGTGTGAGTGTGTGAGTGTGTGAGTGTGTGAGTGTGTGAGTTTGTGAGTGTGTGAGTGTGTGAGTGTGTGAGTGTGTGTGTGTGAGTGTGTGAGTGTGTGAGTGTGGGTGAGTGAAACTGTGTTTTTCAAAAACTCACTAAACTTGCATAAGTAATTAAAAGGATAGTCCCGTAATGGATCCTGACATTTACTAATTTCAGGTAAAGCGTAACAAAGAGTTCCAATTACCGCAATTACCGGTATTTTAATTAGTCCCTGATACATAATTAAAATATAATTATAACAATTAGTATACCTGCAAGACCATATAAATAATCGTAATTATATGACGACCCAGAAATGTCGCAGCAAGACCAACCAATATAAAAAGACCTGACAAAACCATTAATGGAATAGCTACAATTAATTATAGTAATTAAAAGATAATTAATTAATTACCTGCCCCTCCAGCTAGAAAAAGTAATGAGTAGGTGTCAAAAATTCCAGTTAGCACTGCAAAAATCATACAAGAAACCTGAAAAATGAGTATTTTTTCTGAAAAAAAAAGAACCTACCTTTATCGGTAAGCCACAGTGTCGACTACAGTTTTCAACTCTGAAAATTTGTTTTTAACGCTAAAAAACGACAAAATTACTTGAAAAATCGTGTCATTTTGCCCTTAAGGGCTGGTGAATAGGCGCAGGACAGAAAAAAGGCGGACAACTATCACGGGCTTATCAGTTTTAGGATTTCTGATAAAAAAAGAAACATCTCGAGTGTTGGCAGTTGGTTCCAATTCCTTATTCGTATGGTTGTAGCTGTTGCCGCAAACGGTTTTCGTAACTTAAATATGGGATTTCACAAAACCGGCGGCGCTCCGCTTCTAACTCGGGAAATTAAAATTTTCAAAATGCCATTTCACGACATGCTATATTCGAAATTGATGTAAAATGTAAGCAAACACAATTATCTAACTGAATACAAAAATAAAATCTTAGAATACAGAAATAGCGGTTAAGATTGATTATCACATATTTACCGCTTTCGCGCATTACGAAAACCCTGCGGCATCTTGCGACAGGCTCCGCCTCTCGAAAGCTGTGGTTTAAACTGTCAGCTGTCTATATCGTCTCGAAATTACGCATTTGGTAATAGCTGTCGCGGTGCGGCCCTATGCGGCCGAATGTCACCAGAACCCCGTAAGGCGGCCGAAGATCACCGAAACCAAAAAGTGATTCTTTGCCCCGAGACCGCGTTGCGGCCCTGGGCGACCGAATACTACCAGAACCCTGTGAGGCGGCAGAGGGTTACCGCACCCAAAAGTCGATTCTTCGACCAGGGACCGCATTGCGGCCCTATGCGGTCGAATGTCCCCAGAACCCGGTGAGGCAGCCGAAGGTCACAGGACCCCAAAAGGCGATTCTCCTATTCGAAACCGCGATGCGACCCTAGGAGACCGAACGTCGCTAGAGCCCCGTAAGACGACCTAAGTTACCGCACCACAAAGACGATTCTCCGACCTGAGACCGCGTTGTTGCCCTAGGCGGCCGAATGTTACTTGAACCTTGTGAGGCGGCCGAAGGTAACCGAACCCAAAAGACAATTCTCTGAACTCAGACTGTGGTGCGGCCCTGGGCGGTCCGGTCCAACTTCACCAAGGAGGCAGCCAAGGGACAACGAACACAAAAGGCGATTCCTCCACACGAGACAGCGATGCGGTCCTAAGCGGCCGAAGCTCATCGAACCCAAAAGGAAAAGGCCGCTTTAACCCATAATGCCTTAAAAATTGAAATTTTCCCCGTTACGTGAACATTCCGCCAAGCACGTGAAGTTAGATTACCTATCTTATTCGCCATTCCTCCAAATCTCACTCATTTCCCAATGCTGGAGGTTCGCTGGTGGCTGCTCCCCCACCTTTGGAGGCTGCGATGGGTTTGTTCTTCAGTCAATCCCTTCAAACATCCCTTTCTTTAGCGTTTCAAAGGAGAGGAAGGCTTGAAAAAGGACCACGACGCCCAGAAGCTTCCCCTCTGGCAGCGGATTTGGCGATCCTGTCGGAATCAGGAGAATGAGAGTCGTTTGACGTGAGAAAACGTTTTTCTCTGGAAAAACGAAGTTTTAGGGTTAAAATGGGAATCAAAGGAAAGGCATCCAACGTCATCACCACCAGCAACTACACTTTGATCAACTTTGTTCCAAAGTTTCTCTTCAACCAGTTCAAGCAGTTCGCCAATTTTCTCTTCCTCACTCTTTGCGCCATACAGGTACTCGTCTTTTCGCACGGAACAGCAGGACACGAGATAGTACGCGTAGTTAGGAGGGCGCAGACTTTATCGCAGAACGGCTTCTGCATACTGCTTTCTGTTTTCGAAACTATTTGAAAGCGATTTAGAAAGCGATTTCAGTGCATCCCGAACCTCTCTCCATTTGGTCTCCAAGCTACCCTCGGCCCCTTGGTATTCATCCTGACTTGCTCTCTAATCAGGGAGGTTTACGAAGAAATTGTGAGTATTTTGCTTTCGAAACTGAAGAAAACCTATTTTCAGAGACGCAGAATCAGAGACAGAAGGGTGAATTACCAACTTGTCACTGCTTTGACTGAAAACGGATGGGAGAAGGTTCGTTGGTGCAATCTTCACGTGGGACAGGCCGTTCGGGTGGAGGAGGGAGAGCAGTTCCCGGCTGATTTACTCTTCATCTCATCTTCTGAAGTTGGAGGGGTTGGATACATCGAGACGGCGAATTTGGATGGAGAGAGTAGTCTCAAGGTGAGACATTTTAAGTTCAAAGGGAGATGAGAGGGTTTGAGGTGCGGCGTGCTTTGGGATTCACTTCCGTTTTGACCACGGAGGAGGCGGTGGAGGAATTCTGGAAAAGCAAAGGACAGATTGTTAGTGACCTACCCAACAAGGAGATTCACAAGTTCAATGGGTACCTGGAAACGGCCGATGGGGAGAAGACTCCGCTTTGTGAGTCTCTCTCACTCACTCACTCACTCACTCACTCACTCACTCACTCACTCACTCACTCACTCTTCTAGCTGTCGCCAACCTCCTTCTACGTGGAGCCCGCCTGAAAAACACAGACTTCATCTACGGAATCATCGTCTACGCTGGCAAGGACACAAAGTTGAAGAAGAACAATACCGATCGCGCCATCAAGAGCTCTCGGATGGCTCACATGATGAATGCCGTCATGCTTTTCCAGTTTGGAATCTGTATGCTGCTAGCCGCTTCCATCTCTTATGTCTACTTGACCAGGCGTCACGTTTCCTTTGAAAAATTTGTCTTCTTTGAATCTGAAAACAGTGAGTTTTGATTCCCGCATTCACACACTCACACTCACAATCACACTCACACTCACACCCACACTCACACTCACACTCACACTCACAATCACACTCACACTCACACTCACACTCACACTCACACTCACACTCACACTCACACTCACACTCACACTCACACTCACACTCACACTCACACTCACACTCACACTCACACTCACACTCACACTCACACTCACACTCACACTCACACTCACACTCACACTCACACTCACACTCACACTCACACTCACACTCACACTCACACTCACACTCACACTCACACTCACACTCACACTCACACTCACACTCACACTCACACTCACACTCACACTCACACACACACTCACACACACACACACTCTCACACACACACACACACACACACACACACACACACACAAACACACACACGCACACGCGCGCGCGCACACACACTCACACTCACACTTTCAGAATCCTTTTTCTACGTCTTCTTGGGCTTCCTCCTTCTCTTCAACGGTCTCGTCCCCATTTCCCTTTACGTGACTTTGGAAATGATCCAAGTAGTGCAAGGACTCTTCATCCGAGCGGATGAGGAAATGTTCGACGAGGAGAGAGAAATAGGCACCGATGTAAAAATGTTCTCATTGAATTCGGAATTGGGAGAGGTACAATACGTAATGACGGACAAGACGGGCACTCTAACCCAGAATAACATGCGTTTTCGGCAGTGCAGCGTGGGAGGGGTCAAGTATGCGAACAAAAAGGTATATTTAGAAAATTTCAATTAGAAATTCCTTTTTAGAGCCACAACGCAGAGAGTTTCAAGCCCCGCCGTATGCTTCAGCACATGGAAACTGAGGAAATGGTAGTTTGGATTTGACTTTCAATCAATGAAATAGTTTTTAGGGTAACGGAGACTTGATTCGAGAGTTTTTGACGGCCTGTGCTGTTTGTCATACGGTGAATACGGACAAACACACTTCGGAGAACGATCGACCCCTCTACCATGCGACCTCTCCCGATGAAGCGGCTTTGGTTAACTTTGCAGCTGATGCTGATTTCGTCTTTCATGCGAGGGTTCTGCCTCAGAATACGATTCAGCTGAGAGTGGTGAGTTGAGAGATTGCGAGAAATCGAGAAATCGAGCTTTTGCCCCGGTGCATGAGACTGGATTTACATTGCTGTCCGCGTAGCACAGTGGCAACAGCGGTGCCCTACGCGCGGAAGATCGATGGTTCGGATCCCACCGGCTACCTTTTTGAATTTTTGCGTTTTTACCGAATGTACGCGCTATTTGAATTGATACTTTACAAGAAATTTTATTTGTCGGTCGCCGCCGCTGAAAAAAATGTCCAAAGTCTCTGTGTCATCATTTTCAACTTGTCCCTAATTTGGCTCCGATTTTGACGTAAGCAATCTAGGCTCGCTGCTAGCCTACGGCCGCTTCTGCTGACAATCTTCGCCCCCCTTGACCTGCTGATGCCGGCGCCAGTTGGTAACCTTCGGCCGCCTTTGACCCGCTGCTTCCGCCCCAAAGTGTTCGGCCGCTCCGCTTATAGCCTCAGGCCGCCATTGACGGGCGGTGGGTGTTGTGCGATAGTAGCTTTCAGCAGCCTTTGACATGCGTGGCTGTGGCCATAGCCTTCGGCCACCCCTCTGAGAACCTTCGACCGCATTTGACCTGCGGTGGCTGCCGCGCCTTTTCTACTGCCTTTGGCCGCCCCCGGTGATAGTCTACTGTCGCTTCCGCTAATACTCGCCTGCTGCTAGCTTAATCACTAACATCTTTAAAAAATAAAATCGCTCGGCTGGAATACACTTTTTCAATGAATACGAACGCGAGAATTGCGTTAATACTTGCAAACCCTGTAGCAGACTGGGTGCGCGCATACCTAAGTATTGCCGAGCCGAAACCAACAGCGCGTTTGTGGTGTAATGGTTAGCATGGATGCCTTCCAAGCATTTGACGGGGGTTCGATTCCCCCCGAACGCAGAAACATTTTGTTTTTCTCAAAATAAAATCTTTAAAAAAATCGTTCTGCAGCCTTTGGCCGCTCCCGGTGATAGCCTACGGCCGCTTCCGCTAATAATCTTCGACCGCCTTTGGCCTGCTGCTGGTGCGCGCTAAAGTTTTAGCCCCCCTGCGTAATCCTTCGGCCGCCTTTGACCTACATCGGCTGGCCCGCGCTGGTAGCCTTCAGCCCCTTTTGACCCTCAGTAGCTGGCACGCTGCTCTTCCGCTGCATTGGGACAAGCAAGAATAGATCTTTTTTCCTAATACTTCTGAATCTCTCTCATCAATTAGCTCATTTAGGCCAACAATCTGGAAGAGTACAGTCTGCTCCACCTGTGTGAATTCAACTCCGACCGTAAACGAATGTCCGTCATCGTTAGAAAAGCCGATGGAACCATCAAAATGTACGTAAAAGGGGCAGATCATGTCATCATGGCAAGGCTCTCTTCTACCGTAACCGCCAAGGAGAAGAAGAAGGCCAAAAACCACTTGCACAGCTTCGCCACCTCAGGTAGGGCCTTACATTTACCATTTGGTACCGCTTTAAGGATTCCGAACCCTTTGCTTCGCAGCTAGAACCGTGTCCGAAGAAGAGTGGAATACTTGGAAACCTCGTTTGGATGAAGCCGCCTTGGACATCAACAGCCAAAGCCTTCTGGCGGACCTTGCTGAACAGATGGAGAAGGATCTGGAGTTGTTGGGAGTGTCGGCTATTGAAGACAAGCTCCAGGAGGCTGTTCCTGAGACGATCGAGCGCATGTTGAGCAGTGGGATGAGGGTGTGGGTGCTGACAGGTGACAAGCTGGAAACCGCCGTCAATATTGGTAAGCAGCGGGTAATCCCAATGTCCAGCTGCAAAGTGGCGCAGTGCGTGTGACCCTGCCCGGCGCTGCAGAGGTTCCGGGTTCGGATCCTTTGCGGTGTACTACTTTTGCTTTTTCTCCCATTTGCCTGAAAAAAGTATAAAGTTTAAATTTTAGGTAACTCTTGCCGTCTTCTTACTCCCACGACGCCGATGTGTGTGCTGGCCTTTGACACTTTGGAGGAAACCCAAGCCGAATTGGAGAAACTGCTCAAATCGTTGGAAACGAATCTTGAAGACCGTTTGCGACTGGCGCTAATTGTGGATTCGAATAGTCTCGAATTCCTGTTGAACGACCCGTTTCTGAATCTGAAATTCCTCAAACTGGCAATGTGCGCCACGGCTGTCATCTGTTGTCGGTGCACGCCTCTTCAGAAGGCGGCTGTCACAAGGCTGGTCAAGAGAAACGCCGATGAAGCGGTTTTGGCTGTGGGAGATGGAGCGAACGATGTGGCTATGATTCAGGTGAGGTTTGTTTTTTTGAGCATCGTTTCACACCTTAGGGCTACAAAAATACTTTTTAAGTAAATTTTTGAGCAGTTTGAGCATAGAAGTGCATCCTTTGGTGTAAGCGAAAGAAAAACATGTTTTTGTGAATTTTCATTACCATATAAGCCAGTTCTGAATGTGTCGCGCAATGGCGGCGTCTGAAGGGGGGCTTGAGGTCTGCCACTGGTGCCTCAAATGCGTAAAAATGATAAAAACAGCTTTTAAGGATAATTTTTACATAGATGTTTAGCTTTAATCGTGTAGATAAGAAATATTATCGAAATATGAAATTTTGTCCAGTTTCAACGAAGTTATGCCCGTTTCCGCGCACTTATCGCGGTTCCGGGGGGCGGAGCTTACTTGGAAACCTCAGGGTCCTGCAGAGATTTTAGTAAGGTTGTTATATACCATTCGATGGGGCATTTGATTCTATGCATGATTTTCTGAGTAAAAACTGCTAAGCGGCCTCGGTCTTGGATTTATGGTCATTTCAGTGAGTGCGGCGCCCGTGCCCCACTGCGACTGGGGCCACATGGCTGTGTGGCGCAGCAGGGAGCAGGGAGGACTCTAAAGCGAAAGGTGTCTCGTTCGAAACTCGCCGCGATTTTGTTTGGCTATGTTTTCCATAGAAAGTCATTTAGAACACTGATAAGAAAAACTTTAACAATAAAAATTTTCATTGTTGGTGGGGGACAATAAAAATTTTCATTGTTGGGGTTTCCCCATCTGTTCTTGGTCTCTTTGTCTCTTTGCCTCGATTCCTCTTTTTAGGAGGCAGACGTTGGCATCGGAATCGCCGGTCTCGAAGGAATGCAGGCCGCCCTCGCTGCTGACTACTCCATCGCTCAATTCCGCTACCTCGACCGTCTTCTCTTCATCCACGGCACTCTTTCCGTCTTCCGCACGGCCAAGTGTATCCTCTACAGCATCTACAAGAACGTCATCGAGACCACTTGTCTGGTAATTAGTCTTGGTTCCCACAGTAACCTTTACAGTTCATCTTCACTCTCATCTCCAGCACGGACCAGCCCATGGCGGAGGAGTGGACGATCATGCGCTACAATATTTTCTTCACGAGTTGGCCGGCACTGATCATTGGAACGTTGGACAGACCGGCTGGAGTTGATTTTTTCACAAAGTACAGCCAGATGTACACCCTCTACCACAACTCGCTCAATATTTGGGTATGTAACCACTGGCCGCAGCGAAGGCTCTGCGAACTCATGGCGTAGAGGGAGCGCGCTTGCTTTTGGTGCGCAAGGTCGTGGGATCAATCCCACCCAGAGCCTTTTATTTTTTTTCTCAGTTTACCTTCACAAAACCAACAATTCTATGCTTTTCTTTAAAACCTTTTCTTTTTAGACTGATTCTCAAAAGAAACAAGCTCATTTGTCCATTTCAGAGCCAATTATCTTGGTTCGGTGTTGGAATCGTCCATGGATTGACCGTGATCTTCACAATGTATATGTTTTGGGGTGAAGGAGGTTTGAATTTTCTGGAAATCCCTCCAAATCTCTCGTTTTTTCCAGTTCTGGGTACCAACGGACGAGATGATCATATTTACCTCTTCGGAATCATAATCTACCTCATTCTTGTGACGATTGCAAATTCAAAGGCTATTCTGGAGACGCATAGCATCACTATTGTGTGTTTCAAAGCATTTTGGACGCTGAAAATTACCTGTAAAATCATTGGAAATGGGTTCGGTTTGCAACGTGGCCGTTGCCGCGGACTTTTCTGCAACGGCTACGGCGCATTTTACCGTGGCCGAGTGGTCTAGTGGTATGATTCTCGCTTAGGGTGCGAGAGGTCCCGGGATCGATCCCCGGCTCGGCCCAAATTTTTTTCTTTTGTTGCTCTGATGAGAATTTCAGGTTTCCGTCGTCATTGCCATGTTGTCCTTTTTGGCGTTGGTCGTTTGCCACATTTGGGACGCCCAAGAGTGGCAGATGGTGCCCAAGTCTGTCGATATCGGTGATCTTCTATGGCACACTCCTTGGCCCGGAACTCTCTTCGTCTGGTTACTCGCCTGTGCAGGAGCCTACTTACCGGATATTACTTTGAAAGTGTGAGTTTAACATGGATGTCTCTTTAGCCGAATATCTCCACCCACTCTCTCTCTCTCACCCAGTATCTCTCACCACTCTCTCTCTTTCACCCAGTCTCTCTCACTCCCTCTCTGACTACATCTCTCTTTCTGCTTTCAAAAGTCGTCTCCAGAATTCGCCATTCTGTTTACAAAGACGTGAGAGACCTTATCTTGTGGAAGGAGGGAGTCCGAGGCCCCAATCTGGACGCATTCTACCACCCAATTATCAAGATATGCGACACCGTTGGACTCAAGCAAAAGGGTCATCACAACAAGCCCAGTAAGTAGATCATTTCCCCGCTTTTCAATCAAAAATCGATTGCCTATGCCGCGCATACCAGGCACTCAAGTGATAAACGACCGCAGCTGGCGCAAACGACATGACCGCTTGGCGCAATGGTAGCGCGTTCGACTCCAGATCGAAAGGTTGGGCGTTCGATCCGCTCAGTGGTCAAAATTTTTGCGTTATTGTTTTTAGATTAAATTTCATTCGTGAAGTTGAAAAAGACGTAACTATTCATTTTTCTGTTTTTAAGCAATTTAAAAATTGCCATTTTCAGCCGGATTCGCCTTCGCCCAAGACGACGGTCAAGTTGTCTCCCAGATGCAGTTGATCAGTCGCCGTTTTGACCCTCCTCGCAATGAATCGCAGTGCCGAAAGAGTCAATCGGTAATTTTCCTTGAATCTACTAATTTTCCTTGAATCTAATAAAAATTCAGGTTGATGATGACGGAACTGTCTCGATGTCTATTTCTCACTCAGCTACCAAGGCTTCTGGGAGTTAAGCAAATGGCCGCAAGAACGCGAGATTCATCGCTAACATCTTTAAAAAATAAAGTCGTTCGGCTGGAATACACTTTTTTCAATGAATACGAACGCGAGAATTGCGGTAACTTGCAAACTCTGTAGCAGACTGGGTGCGCGTATACGTAAGCTATTGCCGCACCGAAACCAGCGGCGCGTTCGTGGTGTAATGGTTAGCATGGATGCCTTCCAAGCATTCGACGGGGGTTCGATTCCCCCCGAACGCAGAAATTTTTTGTTTTCCCGAAATAGCAAATCCTTTTATATTTAAGTTTTATTATCATTTATTCCTTTTTCTCTTTAAACTGCGTCCACAATGGTTTAATATAATCGGCTGCTTGGTACATGGTGGCGTTTTCCTCGATCAGATGCATTACCGTAACCCCATCCGACTTGAGAACTTTTTGGCGGAAGGAAGATACTTCCCTCGGCGAAGCGTGTTCTTCAAAACAGTGCTGAAATGAGAAATTTAAGTTGTAGTGGATTTTTCCAACCACAACGGATTGAATAAAACTGTCTTGGGATGAAGAAGTGGTCCTGAGAAGCCATTTAACGAGGTTGATGATGGAAATCAGGAGGAGGAAGACCAGCCACCACCAGACGAACACGAACACCTTCTCGTTGAACATATTGATCTGAAAGTTTTGGTAAATTAAGCCCGGCCTACTTTGGAACGTACCATCAGGACGCATTGGACGGACCAATTTTGGACCTGCCCCATCTCGCGCACTTGGAAGTCACAGAACGTCACCTGAAATTTCCATTTTAACTTTTCTATTTAGACTTTTAACGAAATCCTAAAATATGTCCGTTGTTTAGCAGGATCTGTGCACCCGTCAGCCACGCCCCGAAAACCGCGTTCATTTTCGTTCCGGACTTCAAAGTGGAATATCTGGCTCCGTTGAGGGTGAAATTTTGAAGTGCAAAAAAGAAAAAAAAATAAGTTATAAAATTTTCTACCGGAATATTGACCTAAAATTAAAAAAACTGATAAACAAAATTTTCCGTGAATGAAAATTAGTCAATAAGGTTGAAAATTGGTTTAAAACCGTTATATGACCCAAAAACCTAATGATGAAGTATTTAGGTCCATAGCAAATTCCAAAATATGCCCGTTGTTTAGCAGGGATGTGCACTCTTTTTAGCCACGCCCCCAAAAACCGCGTTCATTTTCGTTCAGGACTTCAAAGTGGAATATCTCTCTTGGTTGTGAATGAAATTTTGATGTGTAAAAACGAAAAGTTTAAGTTTGAAAATTTTATACCGGATTATTGGCCTGAAAATAAAAAAAATGACATAAATTTTCCGATTTTTGAAAATCGGTCTATAACCTCCATATTTGTTGATAATTTGTCTAAAACCGTTCTATGACCCAAAAACCTTCTAGTAAAGTGTTTGGGACCAAATCGATTTTTCTGATCCGGGTTACGGTAAATGTCACCCGGATTACTGTGGGTTCCGGGAAAGTCATCAAAATTTCAAGGTTATGCATATTTTCCGGTAGAAAATTTTTAGGCGATTTAATAAATTTTCGGCCTTTAACCTAATAAAAAATACGATTAGTGGTTATATATTGAAATCTTCTTCTGAAACAAACTTTTAATGGAAACATGAGCGAAAAGAACAAAAAATATATATCCAATGCCGAAAAAATTAATGTTTTCTTATTAAAAAAAATAAATTTTATAAGTGAAAGTCAATTTTTTCGGCATTGGACTTAAAGTTCGAAATGAAAAAATACCAATTTCAGTCGCCATTTTTAACTTTGTTTTTAAAATGATATGTTTCCCTTCAAATTAACCCAACTTTCAAGAATTTTGAGAATTTTTCCCGAAAAATTTGAGAATCCTGCCGTAACCGGTGTCAAAAAATCTATATTGATCTGAAAGTTTCAAAACGGCTTCTATAGGTGCAAGTGTGGTTCTAGACCAATTTTGTGTTCATTCTAGGAGATATAGAGTAAACAAGAGACGATATCAAAATCACCCTCACACTGTTCAGATTACTGTAACTACAGTACTCACCCTCGGAAAGGCTCCACTCTCTCCCCAGTGCCGTCCCCTCATCATATCTACCAATACCGACAGGCCGAAGGGGTAGAACACATTTCCAAAGATGAGCCTAAACCACATGTTCAACCTGCTCCCATTTCTTACCTACCTACCAGTCCAGACAAAAAATCTGCCCGATGATTACGAGGATAGAGGTGCACTTGGTAGCAATGAGAGATAGGGTTAGTCTTCTTCCCCATTTCCAAGAAGTTCGGGCCTTTTCCGCAGGCAGATTGCACTTGTCGAAACACTCACTGTCCGTTTTCGCAGCCTTTCGGGCAGCGACAGTAACGGTTGATAGATTTATGTCTGAATAGGGTTGTAAAGAAGAGAGATTAGTAAAATGCCTAAGATTGTTTGAAGAAGTTTCCACAGGTAGCGAGGAGCGTAGAGGAAGAGGGCGTAGAGGGCGAGGATGACGGGAACCCACTGGTACCAACGGAGGGCGTTGTGTTCGCGGTGTTCCACGGCGGGAAGGTTGGAGTCATTCATGGAGACGAAGTAAGTGCTTTCGACGAAGCAATAAGTCTCGGCGTACTGCTCCCAACCGCCCTGGAAGAGGGCGTTGAAAGAGAGAGAGAGAGAGAGACAGAGAGAGAGAGAGAGAGACAGAGAGAGAGAGAGAGAGAGAGAGAGAGACAGAGAGAGAGAACAGAGACAGAGACAGAGGCAGAAGCAGAAGCAGAGGCAGAGGCAGAGGCAGAGGCAGAGGCAGAGGCAGAGGCAGAGGCAGAGGCAGAGGCAGAGGCAGAGGCAGAGGCAGAGGCAGAGGCAGAGGCAGAGGCAGAGGCAGAGGCAGAGGCAGAGGCAGAGGCAGAGGCAGAGGCAGAGGCAGAGGCAGAGGCAGAGGCAGAGGCAGAGGCAGAGGCAGAGGCAGAGGCAGAGGCAGAGGCAGAGGCAGAGGCAGAGGCAGAGGCAGAGGCAGAGGCAGAGGCAGAGGCAGAGGCAGAGGCAGAGGCAGAGGCAGAGGCAGAGGCAGAGGCAGAGGCAGAGGCAGAGGCAGAGGCAGAGGCAGAGGCAGAGGCAGAGGCAGAGGCAGAGGCAGAGGCAGAGGCAGAGGCAGAGGCAGAGGCAGAGGCAGAGGCAGAGGCAGAGGCAGAGGCAGAGGCAGAGGCAGAGGCAGAGGCAGAGGCAGAGGCAGAGGCAGAGGCAGAGGCAGAGGCAGAGGCAGAGGGAAACTCACTGAGAACTGATTTGGCACCCAGCACTGCAAAGGCTGTCCCACGTAGTTGGTAGCAAAGAAGAGAAGCGACCCAGTACAGAGGATCCAAAGTGAATAGACGTACTTGATTCTGTCCGTTGTGTCAACATCATAAGTTGGATCGAAGCGGTGAACGACCACATCGTACATAGTCACCACGTACAAAGTCATCCCGAAAGGAGGACTTCTTTAATCTCTTCTGAAGAAAAGTAAAAATGGCAGCAACAAAATAAAATGAGATAAGAAGTGGAAATCCACTAATTCGGTAATTGGGTACAGCTATGTGTTAGATTTATTAAGATCTTCTTGGTTTAGGAGCTTTCGGCTTGAGCGAATGGGGCACCTGAAAATGGGATATTTGCTGTTGTAGAGAAAGACGCACTGGGATAGTTTTCCTGCCACATTGACTCATTCAGGTCGTCTTCGTCTGATTCGGGAGGGGAGGAAGGGGATTGGACCGATATTACGGGTTCTAAAGTGGTGCCTCACTTTTTTGAGAAAGAGAGTTAAACACTCTCACTCTTACTCTCACTCTCACTCTCACTCTCACTCTCACTCTCACTCTCACTCTCACTCTCACTCTCACTCTCACTCTCACTCTCACTCTCACTCTCACTCTCACTCTCACTCTCACTCTCACTCTCACTCTCACTCATACTCTCACTCTCACTCTCACTCTCACTCTCACTCTCACTCTCACTCTCACTCTCACTCTCACTCTCACTCTCACTCTCACTCTCACTCTCACTCTCACTCTCACTCTCACTCTCACTCTCACTCTCACTCTCACTCTCACTCTCTCTCTCTCTCTCTCTCTCTCTCTCTCTCTTCCCCTCCCTCACTTCACTGCGTTGGAAAAAGTGATACGAGGTGTTTGTCTCAATAAAGATAACGCTAACAGGTTCTAATTCCCATTTTGAAGCCCAAAATTTGGAGTAAAACTCACTTTTCTCACTTTTGGGGAGGAGCGGTTTCTTGTCATCATCCAAGTCCTCCTCCTCTTTTTCGTCCTTGTCATTGGTGAATTTGTACTGCCACAGTTGGCTAAACAAGGCTGTTGATTGAATCCTTCCCGCGTTGAGATCCAGAAGCCTCAGAACCAGAACTCCATCGTCCTTGAGAACAGATCGGAAAAAGTGGTCTTCATAGCGTTCGTCTCCCTCCTCTTCCGCCTCTTTCCTCAACATGTTGATGAAACTCTTTCTCGACGATGGCGAGAAACGGTAGGCTAACCAGGTGGCCAGGTTGGCAGCTGTGATTACGAGGAGAATCACCAGCCACCACCAAAGGAAGATGAAAATCTTCTCGTTAAACATGTTGACCTGAAAAAAATTGGAAAATTAAGCCACGCCCACTTTGGAACGAACCATGAGAACGCACTGAACAGTCCAGTTGTTGACGTTTCCCATCTCGCGCACAGTCAGATCGCAGAAAGCTACCTGAAAAATATTTACTTTTTAAAATCATAAAACAACGTTGCCTTTAGAACACAATACAAAAATACATTTTAATTTTAACTATACATAAATCGAAAAACAAATTTAAAGTACTCCTTCGGATTAGAGCGCGTTTTGCGAACAGCCAGCGAACGGATTAGAGTGCATTTGAGCATAAAACGTGCTCCAACGCCAGATAGTCCTTTAATTTACAGAAGAAACGCGCCCCAACACCAACCAGTCATTTAACTCTAGTTTTAAATATATTTGTTCTGCAATATTTTAATTACATTTATATATTTACGCTGTATTTGCAGTCCTTTAACTCTGGTTTTTACTTTGTTGCAATAATTTAAATTTGAATTTTTTCAATGGAAATAATTTGTTCCGTTAATTGTATGAAACACATGCAATTTTCTTATTTAAGTTGCAAAATCGCAAACGGCTACCATCACTATCAACACAAATTTAAAGGACTGTTTTGTTTTATTTTATTTGAATTATAGCGCGATTTCACTGGGTTTTAAACATTAAAGCGCTCTATAACCATACAGTCCTTTAATTTTTTTTCAAGTTTGGTGGACGAAAATGGTACTCTTTTTATATTCAAGTCAAAAATTTAAGGGACTGATTTGTATTGGAGCAAATTTTTGCTGAAAAAATTTCGATTTGGAAATTAAAATGCGCTCTATCGCTATCCAGTCGTTTAATCGTTTGGTTACATTAACTCTAACGATAATTGGTCAATGAAATAATTTCAACAAAAAAATCTAGAGGACGTTTTTGACAGAGCAACTTTAAACGCGGTCTAACCCTATGCAGTCCTTTAAAAAAAGAAAAAATAGACGGATTTGCATTAGAGCACGTTTTCATTCAAAAAACACACCCTGGGGAAGTGTCCACTCGTCTGCCAGTGTCGTCCTTGAATAAGATCCCAGAGAATTCCAAATCCCCAGAAAACGTAGTTTGTATCCAAAACGTGGTTGAGGAAGAAGAATTGCATCACGAGGTTCAAGAAAATCAGCACTTTCATGACGATGTAGAGATTGATGAGGGACTTTCCATAGCGGAGGGAGGCACCGGCGGCCGGATGAACCAAACGACCTTCGATGCGGTGGGCAAAGGAGGTGAGGAGTTTGTTCTCGTTGAGGGATTTTGCAGAAGTGCGGGCCGCAGTCATCATGTCGGAGAGAGCAAGACCGGAGTAGGAGGAGAAGCCTCTCCAGACGACGCGAGGGAGGTAGAAACAAAAAGCCATGACGGAGAGGATGAAGGGAACCCACTGAAAGAGAGATGAATAGGGAGAGAAAGAGAGAGAGAGAGAGAGAGAGAGAGAGAGAGAGAGACAGACAGACAGACAAACAGAGAGAGAGAGAAAGAGAGAGAGAGAAAGAGAGAGAGAGAGAGAGAGAGAGAGAGAGAGAGAGAGACAGACAGACAGACAAACAGAGAGAGAGAGAAAGAGAGAGAGAGAAAGAGAGAGAGAGAGAGAGAGAGAGAGAGCAACAGAGGGCAGAGACAGTAAGAGAGATATAGAGATAAAACACATAGGCAAAAAGAAGTAGAGGCAAAGAGGTGCGGTGCGGGTCAAAGAGGCAAAACCGCGAAGAGCCAAGTGAAGACGAGGTATATAGTTGGAGACGTGAAAAGTCGACTTAAGAGGAGAGGAGGATAAACAAATAAATGGAAGAGAAAAAGAGGAAAATAGGCGTAAAAAAAGAAGAAGAAAAGGAGGAGAGTATGAAAAAACGAGGAAAGGCAAAGAGGCAAAAATGCAAAAAAAAAGTTTAAGAGGTAACAGGAGAGAAGAGAAAGAGACGGAAGGAAAGAACAGAGGCCAAGGATGAGAAGAAAGACAAAAAGGAGGTGGGGCAAATAGAGAGAGAGAGAGAGAGAGAGAGAGAGAGAGAGAGAGAAAATAGAGAGAAGTATAGGCAAAGAGGGAAACTGTCACAAAACAAAGTTATAAAGAGTCAAGGAGACGAAGAGGCATAGATAAAGAGATGTGTAGAAGAGAAGGAGGAGAATAAGATTATTAGGAGAAAAGGAGAGACTAAGAGGCGACGAGGAGAGGAGAATATATGAATTAGAGAAGGAGAGGAAAAGGAGAGGCAAAGGAAATGAGGAGAAAAGAAGGATAAGAAAGATTATGTAAAGCCAATAGGTAAAGAGTCGAAAAGGCAAGACGCGAATTGTCAAGGAGGCAAAGAGGCATAGAGAAGGAGAGGTGAAGAAAAAAAGGAAGAGAGGAGAAGAGGTAAGAAGAGGAGCAGAGACCAAAGAGGGAGAGAGGCAAAGAGGCAAACATGAAGAGATGCAAAGAGACGAATACTCGAGAAAGTAAAGCGGAGGTTGGGCAAAGGGAAGAGGAAGATGAGGAGGAGGAGGAGGAGGAGGAGGAGGAGGAGGAGGAGGAGGAGGAGGAGGAGGAGGAGGAGGAGGAGGAGGAGGAGGAGGAGGAGGAGGAGGAGGAGGAGGAGGAGGAGGAGGAGGAGGAGGAGGAGGAGGAGGAGGAGGAGGAGGAGGAGGAGGAGGAGGAGGAGGAGGAGGAGGAGGAGGAGGAGGAGGAGGAGGAGGAGGAGGAGGAGGAGGAGGAGGAGGAGGAGGAGGAGGAGGAGGAGGAGGAGGAGGAGGAGGAGGAGGAGGAGGAGGAGGAGGAGGAGGAGGAGGAGGAGGAGGAGGAGGAGGAGGAGGAGGAGGAGGAGGAGGAGGAGGAGGAGGAGGAGGAGGAGGAGGAGGAGGAGGAGGAGGAGGAGGAGGAGGAGGAGGAGGAGGAGGAGGAGGAGGAGGAGGAGGAGGAGGAGGAGGAGGAGGAGGAGGAGGAGGAGGAGGAGGAGGAGGAGGAGGAGGAGGAGGAGGAGGAGGAGGAGGAGGAGGAGCAGGAGGAGGAGGAGAGAGAAAAGAAAAAAGAGAAGAGAGAATGAGAAAGAAAGAAAGAGAGAGAGAGAAAGAAAGAGAGAAAGAGAGAGAAAAAGAGAGAGAGAGAAATCCCTACCTGATAGTAGATCATCTCCTTATTTTCTCGTGTATTCACAGCCGGCAGATTCGTATCATTCATAGGAACGAAGTACGTGTTCTCAACAAAGCAATATGACTCAGCAAATGCCTCCCAAGGGTCCTGAAACGATGTTACCGTTCTCCCAATATCGACTGATTTCCAACCTTCCATTGATTAGGAACCCAGCATTGAAGCGGCTCTCCCACGTAATTTTTGGCGAAGATCGTCAATGCAAAAGCTAGGAGAAGATAAATTGTAGTTACCTAGAAAAATGTATTTATTTATTTATTTATTTTAAACGAAGAAATTTACATAATTCAAGCGATCGACTTGGTCATCGTCATGCGTCGACTTGACCTGCTTCAGGTAGCCGGAGATCTCCCCACTCCAGTTCTAAAAAGTGTGAATAAAGTTTTCATCATAGATCTCTTAAAAGAAGTCATAAAGTGTTGCCTAACACCTAATTTTTACAGGTACCTTAACACTACTCTAAGACGGTTTTTGCCGCTCTCTTAAGGTATAATTTCTCTTAAGGTCCCCATGGTGTATAAGGTCCTTTCAATATATCTTTAAGGTAATAATTCCTACAAGCCACTTAGGATTTCTAAAGCGTAAATGCTTAATGTATATTTTGCCGTAAAAGGCAAAGTATGCCTTAAGGAAAAACCTTAATAGCGTTTTCTTCAATTAGACCGATCAATCGATAACGTTGTTATTGATCCCAACCTCAGCGTGGCCTCGTGCCGGTTTCGGGCCCTTAGGGATTCATAATTACTTAGGCGATAATTTACCCAAACTTCCTTAACGTGTTCCGAGATTTCGTTCGCTACGATAGAACGCAGTTAAAAGTGCCTTAATTACCTTAACTATACCCTAAACTTGCAACATTTGCTATGAACGATTTAACTATGAATGATAGTGTATCTCATTACTTTTAAATGCCCTTAAAGGGATTGTCAGGGGCCTTTTTATGCTACAGTACCCCCACGGTAATAAAAACCAACGTGGCACTACCTGCGATTACGATTGCCCGCGACTACACCTTTGGGATTTGTTGAATTGATTTGGCTGCGAGGATCAAACCTCTCGCTGAGAGACGCAGACTGAACGAGAAACGCCACTGAGAGCCTTTTTCCACAGCCCACTCGGCTACCAGCTATATTTTTATGCATTTTCATATATTTTACGGCAGTTATTTAGCGGGTAATTATTTTAAATAGTGTAAAAACCGAAAAACGATTAAAATACACTTTTTAGAGCTAAAATTAAAACCGGGATTGAAATTTTGCAAAGAAAATTTTGGCCAAGTGCCAGCTTGCCGATTTGCGCACACTTTTCTGTAAACACCGCGACGTCGCCTCTGCGCATGGCCGTTGGCTGAAAGCCGTTGGAACAAAATTTTTCACTTATTCATCATTAAAATACTTTTTTATCGGATACGTGCATAAAAATGGGTATGGAATCCTGAAATAATAAATTATGAATAATCAAATAGAATAAACTTGCAAAAGGCCCCTGACGGTCACTTTAAGGTCTTAAGTTGATGTACACTGCCTTAAGCATCTAACTAATACCTAAAAGTGTCTAAGAACACTATAAACAAAACATTGCTTTAGAGTAAAGTGCGCCTTAAAGTACCTTAATAATTTTGACTATTCCCTAAACTTTACGTAAATCTACAGAAGAACGCTTTTGAGTGCTCTTATGGTAGATCGGACCTTTAGGTACCTTATTGTCTTTAGCTAATCCTTAAACAAGTATTAAATGTAGCCTTAGTGTATCTCATTACTTTTCACCGCAGTTAAGGTCTTAAGTCGATGAGAATGATCTCAAGAACCTAAATAATACCTGAAAGTGTCTACGACATAACACTTCATTACATTAAGGTTGAGCGTGCCTTCAAGTTGCTTAATGACCTTAGCTATGCCCCAATTTTTACGTAAAGCTACAGTACCATTAAGAACCCCTGAGTTACGTTAGGATACACCCTCAGCTTATCAAGATTGTCTTAGGGAAACTCAGGTAACTCACTTAGGGAACCGAGTACCTTAAAGTACCTTAATGACCTTAATTATGCCCTAAACTTTACGTAAGGCTACAGTACCCCTAAGAACGCCTGAGACACTCACCGGCATTGATCTGAAGACGGCTGGAACTGCGTTGCTATCTTGTGGAGCCGAGGGGCGGCGTACAGGGCTCCTTCAGATAAGAGGGCCTCTGGGTTATCTGTCCCGTCTAGTAGTACCTCCGACGGCATGGACGCGATTCTCGGCGTTGTTTCCAATCTCGGGAATCCAAGGTAACTAAAAATATAACCACTTAGTCGAAAAACAAATCTCCAGATATGAGGAGGACATCGTAGACAGATGGAACTACCAACTTACCGCCTATATCTTCGTCTTCTCTTCCGTCATTATCACCTCCTATGTGAGTTTTGTAGAACTATGTAATGTATATACAAAGTTTGTAATCTATAAAATCAATTTGTAAACGGTACAGATCAAAATTCAATTCAGAATGATTCATTTGGACTGAAATAGCTGTGATAGCCGAGGAAAGTCCTAACCATATCGGTGATTCATTTCCCGGAATTTTAATGATTCACATTTTGCGGGGGAGCTATTTGTTTAAGAATTAGTCTTAGGGTCTTAAAGATTAGAGCCTTAGGATCTTAAGGATATTAGGGACACTAGGGACTTAATTACTTAGGGTAAAGGCGAATTTAAGACAGGAAGAGGCCATCCGCGCGGACAGCAGTGTTGAGAGAGAAAATAGGTTTCTAGGTGCTTTTTAATATAAAATTTTAACTCCGATGACAAATTACAAAAGAAAAACGACGGAATATATTAAAACACTGAATTTCAACAAAAATCGACGTGAAAACGCCAATTTTCTTGGGGGCCCAGTTTGAGGCCATAACTCTCAAGCCAAGTCAGTAAAACTTTTGCATCATTAAGAACTATGAATTAAAGAAGAAAAAAGAAACGGTTCAATTACCAAAACGTGCTCCGTTCCTAAATATCCGTGCTTCATTGCCACATCTTCTCGCTCCAATGCGAAAGTCCGGCTGAAGTCATCTAAATGTGTATTCCTATTATTTTATTAATTTTAATATAAATTTAGTGTCATAAATAAGAGAATATCAGGAAAAGTAATTGCAATAAACAAATTATTACGAAAAGAAAATACATGGAAAAATTAAAGCTGTCACAGCGGTATTACTGCAAAAAGCGTTTGGTTCACAGGCCAAAAAGCTTGCAGAAAGGAAAACGCTGTTTCTAATCTGCGTCTTCGCTTTTTACACGCTATCTCGCCCGACTTCTGCAATTAGGTCGTTTTTGGCGCGTTTCCAATTTGGCGACAGCTATATGACAATTTTTCAACTCTTCACAACTAGAGTGCAAAATTTCCAAATGTCCGTGCTCCATTGCATAATATATGCGCTCCATTGCCAAAAACTGCGCTCCATTGTTAAATTACTGCGCTCCATTGTCAAAAATCAGCGCTCCATTGAAAATTCGCCAGATAATCGCACAATTTCACAAAAACCAACCTAAACATGTATTTTTCGCATTATTTTTCACCAGAAAATATAGAAAATCATAAACCCTCTCTGAACTCTTTTGAAAACGGAATTTTCATTACAGAAATAATCTGTCCGTTGTTTAGCCGGATTTCCCTACGGCTGAACAACTGACTCCACCATTTTTTGACCCGAATTTCTCGCCTAGTTTTCGACGGATTTTAAAAGTGTAAAAAAGAAAAAAATTAAAGTTATAGTATTATCTAACAAAAAAGTGCCTTAAAATAGGAAAACCAAAAATCTATAAATTTATCCCACATTTAAAGAACTTTTCAGACCTACATGGGCACAGCGATCAAATGCTGGACGCCGGCCGAGTTCCGCGCTGGCTGGGTGGAATACACGAGAGACTTCTGCCTCATTGAAAATACCTACTACGTGGCAATCGATGACCCAGACATGCCGAATCATTACAGTAGAGAAACTGAAGAACTACCGTACTACCAGGTCTGAAACTGTAACTTTACAAATTTCAAATTCTAACTTCAGTGGGTGCAATTTGTACTAGTTATCTTGGCCTTCTTCTGGTACCTTCCTCACCTTTTCTGGAGGACTTTTAATTGGTGGTCGGGTGAGTTTAAATATAATTATATTTAAATTTGTAAACTTTTAGGAATCCAGGTCCGAGCCATTGTTTCCGAATGCGCTAAACTGCCCGCTGATGAAGAGGTACATTTTTGTGAAATTTTTTTTGAATTGGAGCAGTGTTAAGTTTGGCATTAGAGCACAAATTCAGTTTTAGAAATAACGGTTGGGCAAGGATAGGTTTTGTCAATAGAGCGCACTTAACGAATTCAATTAACATTGGAGCGCGTTTTCTTGTAACGGAGATTTAGCATTTGAGCAGCATTACCTTAATAATTTATAACTAACTAGTAGGAAAAGTTGTGATTGTAGCGCATTTTCATTTGAAAGTTATCAGTAGAACGCCTTTGAAAGAAATTTTCAATGGAGCGCGTTTTCTTGTAAATTTTTACGTTTGAGCAGGTTATCCTCGTCGACCGGTAAAAATTAGCAACGAAGCGTAAAGTTGGATAGGTAGCGCGTTTTATTACAAACGATTTTTTATTTTTTATTTTAGCATTAGGGCGCGTTTATAATTGCGATTCGCAGAGAAATCTCGCAGTGCATATTTCTATCAGCTATTCTGAAAAAAATGCATAAATTTTTGTAATTTCAAAACTTCCGCCTTTATGAATTTAAAAGCGGTTAAGTGTCATTGGAGCAGAGTTACAGTTAAAAAAGGGAATGTAATTCATCATAAAAAATAAGGTTCCTTTGTTTTAACCATATTTTCACAATGTAATAGCGGAGTTTACTCAAACAGGAAAATTAGCCCTGGAGCACGTTTACAGAAAGTTTGGGCGTTACAACCTAAAAAATGATATTTTCTTTTTAATAAAAATTTTTGGAAAAGTTTTTAACAGTATTTTCCAAAATATTAGCGGAAATGGGTTGAAATTAACAATAGGGCGCGTTTACGGTAGTTTTTGAAATTGAAGTGCAATGCAGATGGGTAGCGAAATGGTTTTTTGCTGTTCAAGTTTTCAAAAGTAACAAAATTCAATTTCAGACCAGAGAAAAGAAGCTAAACCAGATAACCGACCACATCTACCGCTGTGCTCTCGACAGAACTCGTGCGAATCACTCCTCCACCTCTCTCTCAATTCTCTACTTTGTTATGAAGGGCCTCTTCTTCTTCAACATTATCGTCCAAATCGTCGTTCTTCACATTTTCCTCGGCTTCGATTGGGGAGATCTCTTTAGTGAGTTTTTGCATAGGAATATTCACGAAAAATGGCATTTTTGTGGGAATTTTGGTCCCTTTTGCCCGAAAATTGTAAAATCTGTGGATTTAGCATTGGAGCAGGGTCAATTTAACATTTGAGAAAAACAGGCTTAGAATTAGTTTGAGCACGAAAAAGATTTGTCAATAGAGCGCATTCAAATATACGATTAAAGGCAGAGGCCCACGTAAAATGAAGAGAGGGACTTGTCCATGCTAATCATAAAGATCTCTGCGTTTCACCATTGAAAATGGCACTCTCTCGGTTACGTTGCGCAATGGACAGGTCCATTTTCATTTTCGTGGGCCTCTGCCTTTAACATTGGAGCGCGTTTCATTTAACAGAGCCAACGCGTTTAAATTTGACTACACTTTTTTAGACGTCACAAAGATCTTATTAGTGTGGCACAAGCATGTTTCAATTTTGTTTACACACGCGAGGTCAGGGCAGATATGGGGGCTTATCGGTAGCGGCCTGGAGACGCTGGCAGCAAATAGAAATGGGATAACGGAAGGCGTAGGGACGAACAGATAGTTTAGTTTATGTTGAGAATCGGGGAAGGTGGAGAGAAAGAAAGAAAGAAAGAGAGAGAGAGAGAGAGAGAGAGAGAGAGAGAGAGAAAGGCAGATAGACAGGGAGTGAGAGAAGTGTAGAGACACAGCCAGGGACGGAGAGTGATATAGACAGAGATTAAGAGAGACAGACATGCAGAGAGACTTACTTTTACTTCTTCTCTCTCACTGATCTCTTTACCATTCTAACTTTAGATCTCTCTCTCTATCTCCTTTTGCCTTTATTGCCCTCTGCACGGTGCGTTCCTGCAATGTGAGTCACGAGCTCATAGAAGTGTTATCGCAGCTCCCGACTTCACCCGAAAACACATATTTCTCTAGCGTAACTGACATATTAGAAGTACCAGTCGGGTACGCGCGCCTACGGCGCGCATCCTCCTGGCTTGTGACCTGCGGCCGCAACAACACGCGGCCTTCGGCCTTGCAAATCCCGTAAGGCACGTGAAAGTCGGCCTACGGCCGATCACACCCTCGCACTCGGTGGAAATGTACGTCGGGTTCCGCTGATAGACTACACCACGACGGACACGATAGGGTTTTGTTATATAAGGATAGATGTCGCCAAGCAGCATCCTGCCGAAAACGGCCTTATGGTTAATGCAACTATGGTACGATGAGCAGGCGGAAATAGTGTGCATATGGTCGAGACGCAGAGAAAAGGCGGGTTTTTGCCAAATATGCTCGTTTGGCTATGAATACACATTTCATTCGTTTTGTCGAACAGTCTAGCATTGTTTAAACTCAAACGAAAAATAGGATGAAACAACATTTTAGCCTCAGGATTGGTATTTTCGTAAACCTTTTAGCTTTCTTAGAAAGTATAACCAAGCTAATGACCAAAAAGGCCAAGGTTCCTTTGTCTAAATGTTTCGAACACCTGCGTTATCAGCAGCAGCTGCCACCCAATTCTGGCTGTTTGGTTCGGCTTTATCAGTGCCGTTCAAACAGCCGATAGCAGGAACAAGAGGCCGTAAAAGAGTTGGCTTAGACGTACACAACTTGGGTAGTAGTACGGGTGATTAGGGGAGGTATGGAGTAGAGAGAGAGAGAGAGAGAGAGAGAAAGAGAGAGAGAGAGAGAGAGAGAGAGAGAGAGAGAGAGAGAGAGATAGATAGATAGATAGAGGAATATACAGAGGCAGAGACAGAGACAGACGGAGACAGAGACCATTTCCAGGCCTTAAACTAGGATTCAACACTGACTGGAAGTCGACCGGTCTCTTCCCCAGGACGACCATGTGCGACTTCTCGATCCGAAACAAAGGCAACGTGCAGAGGTACTCGGTTCAGTGCGTTCTTGCCCAAAACATGTTCAACGAGAAGATTTTCCTCGTTCTCTTCTACTGGATCATCATTCTTCTGATTGTAAGCAAGCTGCTGAGCCATTTTAATTACCTAATTAGGCCACAATCATTAACACTGCTCTCTGGCTGAAACAGGTCTTCGTGAAGGAGGCTAGGGTGGACTACGTGGAGAGGATGTTGGAGAGTGCTGGAGTGAAGAGTCCGGAGAAGGTTGACGACAAGGAGCATTACAATGCACTGGTGAGAGAGAGATAAAGAGATGCAGAGAGAGAGAGAGAGAGAGAGAGAGAGAGAGATAGATAGAAAGGGAGAGAGAGGGAGAGAAAGAGTGAGTGAGTGAGAGATTGAGTGGGTGAGTGATACAACCCACTCGTTACAGAACCAATGGGAATCCTTCATCTCAATGTCCCCCGATGCCATTGTCCTCCTCCGCCTGGTTGCCTCAAATGCTGGAGATGTTGTAGCTTCCCAATTGCTTCAAAAACTCTTCGTAAAGGTATAATTTCTTGTAAGAACGTTGTGAAATCGTAATTTTAGTACCAAAAGGAGCAGTAAAAAGAAGAAAACCTACATTATTTCTTGGCTGTCTTATTAATAAACCATAAAACAAACATTTTATTAGGCGGGGAGAGAGAGAGAGAGGCAAAATTAGAGACAAGGAGATGAAGACAAAAAACGATCGCTGACATGACGAGCGTGAATATATTCACTCCGAAAACTCAACATCCCGTAGTTGTCCAAGTATTTTCAGCGAGTGTGCTCCCAATGCACATTCGCAGGACATTTCAAGGCAACACCTACTCCCAATGCCCTTTGAATTCAATCAAGCACAGTACGCCACAACATTTGGCGCCACTTTGATTTCAAAATTACTCAAAATGACACTCTTTGCCACAATTACCTTCCACCTCATGCCCCCCTTAATTTTTCCATTGCTATCGAAATTTATTTCTCTCATAAAGAAACAATGTAAATATCGGGAAAGTACAAAGCGTACATAATATATACATAACAGGCTCTAGTTATTAACAAGTCTGCTTGGGAGGCAATGCGGAGACACTTCTTGGGCCATGATCGATCAATTATCGTCACTGGAAAAGACGATATTGTGTTTGTTTGTGTATGTATGTGTGTATGTGTGTATGTGTGTGTATGTGTGTATGTGTGTATGTGTGTGTGTATGTGTGTGTGTGTGTGTGTGTGTGTGTGTGTGTGTGTGTGTGTGTGTAAGGGCTTCAAACTCACATGTGCTCTCCTCCGCCCTCCTCCTTGTTCTCAGCTCCATCGCCCACCACCATCGTTCCATTCATCGATCCACTGAAACCAGAATTACTGTAGCATTGGAGCTAACATACTCGTCGTCTCCCATTTCGTCTTCCTTCGGCAAGACCTTCACAGCGAGGCTCTTCTCGGGTCCCGACGAGCCTGAAAGAGGAATGATAATGTCTCTTTCTCGTCCCAGATTTTTCTCTCTCTCTCTCTATCTCTTACCTTTCTCAAGGAAAATCCTCAACCACGTCTGAATAGAAATCTGGTACTTGTCGATCAGCTTGTTCGCATCCTCGCTGGTGGGGAAGGTCATTTGGGCAGCCAGCTTCGTAGCATCCTGAAATAAAAACAATCATTCCCTTTTTGTTAAATCCGGCCATATACGACGTGCTCTGAGATAAGCAAAAACACACCTCGATTTGACGAGCGCTCTCGCAGAACTTGTTCTTTATTTTCTCCATGAACTTGTGGTTGGTCGACAGCCACCTGAGCCTCCTGAGATGGGCATCTTCCAGCACGTGGGCCTCGATGGCCTTCGAATCGACCAACTCGACCGGGCAATCGGCAAGGCAAGACTTGGGAAGCTGGGGGCGGTGCACTGAAAAAGAGAAATATTCGGGAATGAAACACGTCGTTTGCCAGGCGGGGAATTAAACACACTGACAAGGGAAGTGCACCAACTCGTCTTGATAGAATCGAAATCGGTCGATTGGGCATTGTAGGGGACCCCAAGGGCTACCCAAAACTGTTTTCAAAAAGTGCCAACTCGGCTCCGTTTTCGAGAAACTGATTTGCATTCTAAGTATCATTCAAAGTGGACCAATAGCAAACATCGGCAAGTTGGCCGAGTGGTCTAAGGCGCCAGCCAAAGAATTTTTTTTTTGGCATTGTGCTGGTTCGAGTCCTTTTTCAGAATATCTTTTTGCTTTTCTTTGTTTGATTCACTCGCTTGAAACTTGATTTTTAAAAGATTTTCAAGCTGTTCCATTATGCGAGAAAGAAACATTTTTTCTTACATTTGTATTTTGCTTCATATTATTAGGTATGAGATTAATGTAGATTGATATAATAAAGAAAGAGTCCAACACAGAAAAGCAAAAAGATATTCTGAAAAAGGACTCGAACCAGCACAATGCCAAAAAAACATTCTTTGGCTGCATACCCTAAATTGGTGGGTGCGGCTGGGTCCGGGCGGAGCCCCCCGGATTTTTTGGCGGGTCCGGTGGGCCGGCGGAACCCCCCGTTTTTACGCGTTTTCGAGGACACAATTTTTGCCCCCCCTGCGGGCCCCCCCGAAAACCCCTCTCTTGACTCAGGGTCCCGATTTTCCCCGGCGCACCCCCCCCCCCGCAGATCCTTACCCCAATTTAGGGTATGTTTGGCTGGCGCCTTAGACCACTCGGCCAACTTGCCGATGTTTGCTCTTTGCCAACTTTGGGTGATAATTAGAATGCAAATCGGTTTCTCGAAAACGGAGCCGAGTTGGCACTTTTTGAAAACAGTTTTGGGTAGCCCTTGGGGTCCCTTACAATGCCCAATCGACCGATTTCGATTCTATCAAGACGAGTTGGTGTACTTCCCTCGTGAGTATTGTACAAAAGATAAAAAGCATAAACTTTAGAACTCCGCTATTAATTTTTTGGTGGATTTGAAAAATTTGCTTCCTGAAAATCGATGTAATTACTATTTTTCAGCATTTCCAAACCCCAATTAACTAGAGTCCACAATTTTTTCTCAATCAGAAATGCCATTTGATAAAAAATTGGCGGGAACCTCAAATTTTGAAATTTTTGCAAGCGGTTGCACGGTCTATGTCTAGGCACCTGATGCGCGCGGGGCATTGTTTTTGGGGATGATTTTGTATGATGACTTTGTGAAAATTAGGGTCATACTTGGGCAACCCACCGCGGCGATTAATTTTGCGAGGGCCCCTTCTATTACAAAAAGTTTCGAAAATTGGCGGCGGACCCTCTTCTTTAACAAAATTAGACGAACACTTAAAATTGCGATGGCCCCGCCACCGCTTACGGCGGAGTTTGTGAATGTATGATTGGAGTTCTTTGTTTTTGGGGCTAACAATCTCATTGGGGCCTTAGTTTTTGAGCCCACACAGTGCCGTGTCAGGTATGGTCTGGTTTCTGGAAATGCACTTTGTCCACATTTTTCGTAAACACAGAAGGCGCAATGAAACTGCCCAAAGCCGCGAACCACGTGTGATTTCTAGGAAAGAACGTACACTGAAGCCCGTTGGAAAAATATTAGATAGAATTCAATAATAGTTTCAAAAAAGAATATCACCGACCGGGACCGAACCCTCGCCATATGGGTGGGAATTCGACCGGGTGGCGCACAGTAGACGGGCCAAACACAGAAATTTCACAAAATATATTCGTTCCCAACGAGCTCAAGCGTGTTTTTTAAACATAGACTCTCGACAGCCCGTTGCTTACACGCCTCAGACAGCCTAAAATATCCATGGGAGTCGCACAGACAATCGGAAACAGCAAACGAGGTACAAAAAAATCCCTGATGGTCCCTTTAACGTTCTATAACCCACCAAAGCAACAATCGTAGGCGCGGAACATTGCCTTCCAGATGCGAGCGAGGCCTCCCTCCACAGGCCAGTCGCGGATTCCCTTCTCGTCCAAGCTGGCTCGAAACTGCGGATCCAGCTTTTCGGCGACCTGCTCGGCCACTTTGTCGCGATTCTCGCAAGCCACCAGCATGGAGAAAGTGTTGTCGATGGCCTGAAAAATCGAAATTAGCAAAGAAACTATGCGAATTAGCATACAATATCGATCCTGGTCTTGATCTTTTCAGCACGGGCCTGCAGAACCACTTTGTGAGAGAGCTTGTTCAACAGGAGGCCGTCCCAATCGATCTAAAAAAAGAGAATTTATAGAATTTAAGTCGGGCTACAGGTGCCAGAAGCGGCTTATGGATAACCTAAGGTACCTATGGTTGCAAGAAGCGGCCTACAGACGCAAAGTGCGGCCTATGGTTGTCAGAGGGCCTATTAATCAAATATGCGGCCTGCGGACACCAGAAACGGCCTATGAACACAAGAAGCGGTCTATGGTCGGCCTATTTGGTTTCAAGAAGCGGCCTATAATTTCCAATAGTGGCCTATGGATAAAAGATGCGGCCTGCGGATACCAGAAGTGGTCTATGGTTTCAATAGATTAATTCAAGTAGCGGCCTATGGGTGCAATAAGCGGCCTATGGTTGCCAGGGGAGAACCAATAAATCCAACATACGGCCTGCGGATACCAGAAGCGGCCTATGAACACAAGAAGCGACCTACGGTTTCAAGAAGCGGGTGATGAATACAATAAGCGAACCATTCACGCCAAATCTTCATTCACGCTAAATCTTCACCACCGAGCGGTCGGTTCTACCTCCGCTCCGCCGCCTAGCTGAATCCGGCCCCAGAACCTCGTCAAGGAGGGACCGTCATCGACACTACTTCCAGTTGCTGTGAGGGATCGACTACAGAAGCTCCTGCTTAACGTCTACCTACACAAGAAGGCACTGGGATCCGCCGGCAGAGCAATAACACCAGCTCAAGATCTACGCTTATGATCCAGCCGTGATTCGGGAATAAAATTGTAATTGTAATTGTAATCAACGGATGGCTTATGGATACCAGAAATAGCCTATACCAAAAGCGGCCTATGGTTGCATTAGGCGGCCTATAGTTTCCATAAGCGGCCTATGGATGCAAAATGCGATCTCTGGTTGCCAGAGGAAGGCCTACGGATACCAGAAGCGGCCAATAAACCCAAGAAGCGACCTATGGTTTAAGAAGCGGCCTATGGATTCAAGAAGCGGCCTATAAATGCAATAAGTGTCATTTAGTTTCCACAAGCGGCATATGGATCGAAGCAGGATGCGTCCTGCGGATACCAGGAGCGGTCAACGGTTGCAATGAGCGGTATGGGATTTCCAAAAACCGCCTGTTACCAGAAGCGGTATCCATATGAATATAAGACGCGGCCTATGATTACAAGAAGATTATGCATGCCAAGAACGGCCTGTGGTCGCCATAAACAACCTTTTTTCACAGAAGACTGAACGAACACTTTCGGTGGCGGGTTCTTCCCCGACTCCAAGCGGCACCTCATTATCAGCCGGCAGCCCCGTCTCCATGGATTCGTTTGTGGTCTCGCCGGCGGTTCCAGCAGTCGGATTCTAAAATAAGGCAAGGGTTATGTACAATTCAAGAGATCAATGGCAATAGCCATTGACTTATGAATTATTAAAGCTCACCAGAGGAGCTTCGGCAACCGCTCCCACAGGCGAGGCGAGGGAGATCTCTTCGGGGAGAGCCTCCGTGGGCACGAAATCCTGGACCGCCTGGGGGAGCTTCTAAAAAAAACGTTCTAGAGCCCTCCCAAATAGCTACCTGCAACTCAGTCATGCTTCCCGTCTCGTCTGAGAGACGCACTCCGCCGGGCAACGACATTCTCCTCTTCGCGAGAGGGGTCTCCCCGAGCTGCTGTGGCTCTCCGCTCAGCTCCTAAAAATCCATTATTACCTAAATTTTAAAAAATAGAATACCGTATCCGTGTTGTGTCTCTTTCTGAATGGCGAAATGGTGCGGGGCTGGCCTTTGGTCGAGTCGAGGGGCTTCTGAAACGATGATGTTGCTCTCCGCTCAGGGGTAGAGACGAACCCCTTTCTTTCTCTCTCTCTCTCGAACGCTTACCATACCCTAAATTGGGGTAAGGATCTGCGGGGGGGGGGTGCGCCGGGGAAAATCGGGACCCTGAGTCAGGAGAGGGGTTTTCGGGGGGGGGGGGGGGGGGGGGCGCAGGGGGGGCAAAAATTGTGTCCTCGAAAACGCGTAAAAACGGGGGGTTACGCCGGCCCTCCGGACCCGCCAAAAAATCCGGGGGGCTCCACCCGGACCCAGCCGCACCCACCAATTTAGGGTATGACGCTTACAATTTTAGGAGTACGACGAAGCAGCGTCTTCGGAAGGGGCGGCGGCACCGGGCGCACTTTTCGCTTCGGGACCGGCTGAAAAATGAATATTACGGAAAATCAAAAGGAACCGAACCTTGATGGGAGAAATAGCCTCAGGGGTAGAGACGCGGGAAGGCGGAGGAGCAGTCACCTCTTGCGGAGGGAAATCAAAGAATCCCTGAGGCGGTTGGGTGTCTGAAAATGCAGAATAAATGATTATTACTACGTATTAAATTTGCAGAATTGTGTTTTTGTGGCCCCTGGGCACTCAGTCCAATTCTTGGCTAGACGTTTTGGGGGCTCGATGCGTAAGCCCCCCAAAAAATTTCTTGGAGGCAATGAAAGCCCCCATACAATTTTTGTCACTATTTTCAACCAAACGACAAAATACGTAGGTATCGCAAGCACCTCACACCCACGTATGGTTTTTTTTCGAAGCCAAAAAAGTGCAATTTACAAATAAAATTATGCCATTCCGTCCGTCATTTAAAACATTTTCAGTGACAACCTAAAATTCAAAACGTTGAAAAACGGTTTTTGTGCTTTTTGAAACCTCTTTCAATAGATGTCATTAATTATTGTTTTCCAGCGTTAAAAAACGCTATCGAAAGATTACCACACATGGCGTAAGGCCAATTTTGACAGATCGGGGGTCTCGCCAAGAAGAACTTTGTATAAGAGGGAGATATCGCTAGGTTCCCCCATATTTTAATAGGAGAAGTCTCGCCACGAACCATAGGTGGGCGGGGCTTTCCCCGGAGTGAAGGGGTTTTTGGGAATTCGGTTGTGGGAAAGGGATCAAGAAAAACAATAACACGTCATTTATTTGTATAACATTTTCGGCCGCACGCCCAGTTACGTAAGTACATGAGGCAACCATCTGTTTCGAATCGAGAAAACCTACAGTAGTCCATATATTGCTCGGCCGGCGAGTTCAACGGCATCTGGTAGTCGTCGAATCCGGTCATGTCGTCTCCCAGAAAACGAAGAGTATCGCCCACAGCGGCTGAATTTTTACAATTACGTCGAAGAAACAAAGGGAGTTATTACCAGAAAGTGGCTGCATCTGCGCGCCCAGAAGAGAATCCGCGGACGGGCTCAAGTCATTCTCCAAGTCTTCCATCGAAACCTCGTCGTTCTCGAGATCTGAAAAAGCGAATTAACACACTTTTTAAAAATTCACTAATTTAGATCATAAATAAAATTTACAGTTAACGAAGGGCTCCAAGTTGGAGAACCCATCAGTGTCCAACTGCTCGAGGTTGAAGTCTCCCATGCTCTCGAAGTCCTCGTCTCCCAGAATTCCATCGACGGCACGCTGGATCTCGTCCTCATAAGGACTGAAATTCGAAGGGTCGGATTTCGCAAAGAAGTAATTACTCACTTGTACAGGAGAGTGTGGGTGCTGTTGAGCTGAAGATTCGTTACTTCCGTGTTCAGTTGGAGCTGAAAAAATGTACATTTTAAATGTTAAAAAAACACGATTTTGTCCACAAATGAAGACAAACAATTTGCCGTTGGCATGATAATCGATAAAATGTTCTTGTGGGAATTCAGCGCGCAGAATTAGGCAGCGATGGTACCATGGCTGACACGGAGCGTTTGGGGCTTGAGGCGTAAGCCCCCCAAAAATGGTGCCTAGGAGACAACGTAAGCCCCCATCATACATGAACAAGCTACCTGTGGGTTCCGTTTTGCCCACAAAACAAATGCGACGTGTGGCGCGAACCCCCAAATAGGAAATTAGGCTCAGCGCGACTCCCTCTACCGAAAATAGTGTGCGAGAAGTGTAGACGCAGAGAAAAGACGGTTTTTTTTAACGCAGATGCTCGTTTCGCGACAGCTATACCCAACGTCTACCTATGGATGGTACTGGCATGGGGACAACGCGGCTTCGCTGCGAGACCCGGCTTTTCACAAGAAGAATGTTCCAGGGATTCTTATAGTCCTCACCAATTCTAATTTCTATCGAGCTCCATTGTTTTGATGTGGTGCGTACTCTATTTTCAGTCGATCCCGGTCGGGGCACTTACTTTTTGCTAACTTTGATTTAGTTCAAATATGTAATAGAAGTATTATGAAAGAATTTGTAAGCATTGCTGGACAGGGAGCGTTTGGGGGGCTCGATACGTAAGTCTCGTGTCTCGGATGCAATGTAAGCCCCCTTTTTTGTTACCATTTTCGACCAAAAGCCGAATTACTTAGGTACCGCAACCTCACGTCCACCTATGTTTGTGAGGTTTCAATTATTTTTCAATGTAAGCTGATCTAACGATTTTAAGAAAATATATAAGAAAATATAATTGGACAAGTTTACAACCGGACCAGCCCGACACTTTTCTCGGCCCGGCCCGTCTTTTGAGAACTATGCTTGCGACAGTAGAGAAACACTGCCGGACGCCCTTGGCGAAGTGCCAGGTAGAAAGTAAGATTTTAGTAGTTACGGCACTATGATACCAAAAGTCAGCCGTTGATATTGGTTCGAAACGACTGACAAATGGACACATCGTGTCGGGACCAAATAAATCCGACCATTTCCCAGCCATTATCCCATGACGTCAGCTACTGCCGCTTTGACACATTGTCCACCTCATAGTTCTCACGGGCCGGGCCGACAAAAATCCTCGGCCCGGCCCGTCTCGTCCACTAGGACCACCCAGTCAAAGTGTCACCCACACGACCAAGGTTCGATCCATGCTTGGCCAACCTACCGCAGTGGTTTATTTTGCGACAACCCCCTCAATTAGAAAAACTTTTCAAAATTTACGGCGACCCCCCTTCCTTTACAAAAAATTGGGTAAAAGTAAAATTGCGACATCCCCATAGCCGCGCCTCGCGGATGTTGGCCAAGTATGGTTCGATCCCGGGCAAGCATGGCAAAATTTGGGGCCGGGCCGGGCCGAGAAAAATTTTGAAGCGGGCCGGCCCGAAATTTTTTTTTTTCGTTTTCTTTGATTTTTACATTGAAAAAAGGCATAAATTTTCGGTTGAGTCGGGCCGGCCCGTTGCCATGCTTGATCCCGGGACACTTTATTTTTGCTAACTTAAAAATAATTTAAATGAGTAATAGAAGTGTTATGAAAGTGTTTGCGGCGTTTAAAAAATTTGACGTAAGCCAAAATAACGATTTAAAGAATTTCTGATTTGACAAGTTTAAAAACCGGGCCGGGCCGATACTTTTCTTGGCCCGGCCCTTCTTTTGAGAACTATGGTCCTAGTAATTAATTGGATCGAACAAAAGGTTCCAGCCGAACAATATATTCTCACCAGGTGCTGCTCGTCTCCGCGAGTTCCCTCGCCTCCATCCGACACCTTCTTTTTGCTGATGCTGCTACTGCGCTTCTTGTTGACATACGCCACCAGACGCTCTCCAATGGGACGGCCACTCTCGTAGGCCTCGGGAAAGAACCTCTTCGTCACGTGGGTGCACATCTGCTTGATCCTCTGGAAAAAAAAAAAACGGAAGTGAAAAGTCGTCCGAAGTGTCTACTTACAATCAGCGAATTGCGCGACAGTTCCTCGGATCCGGCCAACGAGGTGAAATACACCTCGGTGTAGAAGAGATCGGCGTGGGAGAAAGGGGACGGGCCGGCCGGGAGAATATCGATCGATGTCTTCCATTTGAGCAGCTGAAAGCAGAAAGTAGGTCAACTAAGACACCGCTTCTGGAAAACTCGAGCACGCCACTGCCTTAGAAAACAGTTAAGTCTCAGAATTGGCCAAAAATCTTGCAAAGGTATATATACGGCATTTTGAAAGTTTCAGACCGTTATTGACTTTCGGACATGGGTTACGGTAGTGGACTGTAATTTTACAAAATTGTTCGAAACATATGTGCACAAGCCCCGTAGCGCGCCGAGCCAAATAAAACCACCAAGTAAAAAGAATGTTCTCTTCCATATGAGGTGCTTGTAGTACCTACGTAATCCGACGTTTGAATGAAAATTTTAACCAAAATTAATGGGAGGGCTTACGTTGCCCCTGATGGGGGGGGGGGGGGGGGGGTTAGCGTCAAGCACCACAAACGCTCGCTGTCGAGCCCAGTCATGGGTCAAAAGTTTGCGCTTTATATTGAACGCACCCCCCTTTTGTAATAAATGTGGTACTTCATGGGTGGTCTACCGTAATTCGTGCCTTTTCAAACTTTTATTACAGAGGGAGGGTGCGTTAAGGGTCAATGGGGATTGAAATGACGTCATTATGACCCTTAACGCACCCTCCCTCTGTAATAAAAGTTTGAAAAGGCAAAGGTATTGCCCATGGCTGGTTCAGTCATGCTTGTACTTCCTCAACGGAGTCCGAAAATCTCACAAACGTGAATTTTTGCGTTTGAAATCACGGTTTTCCATCTTTGATATAAAAATGTCTCAAACTCCTCTATTACAGAAAGATGCATAAAATGTTTGCGTACATTTTGAAAAATTTATGTCCAAAAAGCGTGACCGAATAACGAAAAGCCACTCTGGTCAAGAAAAAAAACGTTTTGTAGATCAAAATTTTTTTTGCTCAAACGAATGCAATTGCTTTTGACGCGTGGGAAATAAAAATAAGTTATTTGAACTTAGAACACACTTTGAGCAAAAAATGTTCTTGGTCTACAAAAAGGGAGATTTTCCTGATGTGGTGGAAAATATCAGTTTCAAAGTGAGTTTTTGTCTTGTGGTTTGAGTTTTTTGAACTTTAATATTTCAAATTGTAGGCATACATGTGGTGCATCTTTATGTTATATAGGCGTTTTGCGGCAATAGCGGAAAAATGCGAAACACTGCAATGTCAAACCCAAAAATGCAGCTTTTTTTAGGGTTTCGCACTCCGTTGTGTTAGTATACAAATTTTATGGTTATTTGAACGTTATATTTAGATATGCATGTCATAAGCTTTCAGCGTAAACCCACATTTACTTTTGTAGGCCAATTTTGTAAAAATACAGTGCCCTACCGTAACCCTGGTCAGAAAATCGATATCAGCCTGAAACTTTCAAAATACCGCATATCGGCCTTTGAAAGCTTATTGGCCAAGTTTGAGCAGATGTTGAAACTGAACTAGTAAATAAATTCCCACCTCCTCCTCCTCGGGGCGCTTCCATTTATCGCGTTGTTTTCCGGAGTCAAGCGCGGAGAGCAGCTTGAAAACGGCGTTAATGTCGTCGGCGGAACCAGCCATTCTGATCTTGGCAACCCTGGGTACAAAAATTTAAGATTTACGTGTTCCCACGACTAACTTGGCGTGGATATCTTCGGCGAAGCCGACTTCCAGCTGGGTAGGGTAGCGGAGAATCTGAGGAATGTCCAGGTGGCTCAGAGGCACCGAGTACTGAAAAGAATAGTTTTTTTTTTGACAAAAACGTCGAGAATCGTTAAAAAAAACGCGCGCAGGCCTAGCGACGACAACCTTTTAGGCGCTATATACCAAAAACGCCGTTTTTGTTTTATAAAATGCATTAAAAACCAACCTCGGATCCGAAGTCATCATCGCGCTTGATCTTCAGGTTGTGCTTCAGCACTTTCACACGCGCCGGAGCGGTCGTTATCTCCCCGGTGGACTTTTCCCAAGTCACCATCGCCTTGTAACTCATCGCCATTCTGATGTTCTGAAGCACAAAAATTAACAATCATTAAAGAAAAAAAAAACGAAGAAAGCAAGAAAACCGAACGCCTTGGGCCTAAATTAGAGATTTCGCAATAGTAGATCAAGAAAAAGGCGCCAATTCCAACATCCCAAATGACACCTTGTAAACATTAATTAATTAAACAGATACAAAAACGTTTTAAATATTTCAAAGGCCTACTCATATTTTTTATCTTTTTTTAAAAAATAGATTTAAAATTGTTTAATTAATTAAATAATATTAATTATTCGCAATTTAAGTAGTTTATTGTAATTCAATGGCAGATGAAATAAACCGACAAAATTGTTTCCTACGGGCAAATGGCGGTTAAACAACGAATGTTAAAAACAGGACAGATAATACGTTTCCCCAAACCCGTTTGATTATTTTTAACTTGGGGTTTTTGTTTTTTTTTGAATGGGGTTTATTTTTTAAATAGAGAGTTGCAAAAGCATTTCAGTCGGGTTTGAACCGAAAATTGTACATTTACCGCTAAATAGCTTTTTTTGTTTCATTTCCACTCGTGAGAACGCCACCAAAAAGCGGTTCATTCTGCATTTTATATCTGTTTTTTGCAAAAAGCGGGTGGTATAGCCGCATTAATCGCTTTTTTGGTGTTATATCAGCTAGATAAATGCAGAATGCTTACTAAAATGCATTTCATCTCTGGGGGGTTTTTTAAATGTAATTTCTGGAAATCTCCGTGTTTTTGTTGATTTTTGGTTACTATCTTTATTTAAGCCATGTCTGCTCACTTCGCCTCCAACAGGGCTCCTCCGGCGCCCGGCTGGGCTCCCTCCGCTCCGCGTAAGTCTGCTCTCTTGCTAAATTTTCCGCCCAATTGTTTATTTCTTAAATTATACAATTTAGACCACGCCCCGTCTGCCATGCCCCCGCCCTACTCGGCCGAAGAGGGCCGGGCCGGTCTGAAGTACGACATCCAGTTCAAGTGAGTCAATTTGTTTCTAAATTTGAAGGACTGTACACCATTTTTGCAACTTTAAAGGTTTTTTTTTCAGTGACGCCAGCATCCGCGCCGGATTCGTGCGCAAGGTCTTCTCCATGGTCACCGTCATGCTGTTGGTGGTTGCTGCCATGACCGCCATTCCTATCTGTCACGAGCAATCCAGGAATTACCTCAGGAACACCCCCTCATTGGCTGTTCTCGCCTTGTGAGTGCTTACAGTCCTTTAAAATCGGGAAATTCGCGCACCTGGCTCGCCAAAATGAGCGACTGCGTTTGTTGTTTAACGAGCCTCTTTTGGAAAACATAGTTCTCACGAGAAGGGCCGAGAAAAGTGTCGGCCCGGCCCGGTTTGTAGACTTGTCAAATTTAAATTTCTTTTAATCGTTATTTAAGCTTACGTTAAACTTTTAAAACCCCGCAAACACTTTTATAATACTTCTCTTTCACATTTGAACGGGGTTCTCACGGGCCGGGCCAGCTGGAAAATTTTGGTCGGCCCGGCCCGTTTTCCTTGGACCACCCAGTCAGATTGCCACCCACACGACCAGGGTTCGATCCCGGTCGGTGACATTCTTTTTTGTACAACTAATATTGACTTCTAGTTAGTAACAAACATCATTAAGTAATTTAAAACAGTTTAAAAAATTATTGTAGCGATTTATACAAAAATTAAAATTTTAATTTTTCATACCCGGGGGGACCTGGCCGTCCCAAAAAAAAAATCCCTCGGGCCGGCCCGTCATATACATTTTCTTGATCAGCGAATTTTTCTCTCTTAGATGAACCAATGTTGTAAAACCCGCCTGACTGTCCCTTTAAGTAATTTAAAACAGTTTAAAAAATTATTGTAGCGATTTATACAAAATTTAAGTTTTCCAACCAGGGCCGACCGGGCCTGGCCGTCCCAAAAAATCCCTCGGCCCGGGCCTGACCCGTCAGGCAGGGCCGTTAACTAATTCTAAGTTAGCAAAAATATAGTGTCCCGACCGGGATCGAACCTTGGTCGCATTGGTGGCAGTTTGACTAGGTTGCCCGAGTAAACAGGCAAGACGGTGCGGGCCGAGCCGAGGATTTTTTAAAGTCGGCCCGGCCCGTGAGAACTATGTTGTTAAAGGCTTTCGCTCCTTTACGTATGGAGGCACGGCGGTTTATTCTTCCGGGAGCAGTACATTTATGAAAAACGGCGGACCACGACGCGCGACCGCAACGCCTGTGGCATGTAGCCATAATACTTTTTTGGCTTACCACGGCAGGATTTAGTAGTATTTTGCGTGGACATGGCAGAGTGCCAAGGATCCGCAGGTTTGGCGGGTACGGTATCCAAGACGCAGGGGTCGTTTGACGGCTGGGAGCGGCATTAATTGAGAGGAAGCTAGAGCAGCAGAGGCAGCGCCCTAATAGCGCGCGTGAGAGCAGCGGACTGCAGTTGTGGCGGTGGCAGGTTCGAGTCCCCTTTGGTGTTTTTGCGAGTATTTTGCAACTAATTTGATAATTTGAACTTGCCGCCAGTTTCTTTGCGTGTCTTAGTCCAAATCTTGGCACCCGGCCAATTCCATGAAAAATACCACTGAAACGTTGACAAATCCTACCGTGTTACATTTTTATAAAATTTTATGTTTTTATGTGTTTGGTGAATAATGTGATAGGAAGACGGGTTTAGCATTGGTTTTAATAAATAAAATTAACATTTAATGGTTGGAAACATCAGGAAACCATCAAAATCACACTGTTTCGAATTTTTAAAAAATAAAATTGGGAAAGTCGCTGAAATGTAAAATTCTGTAATTTTCAGTATCACCTTTATTGCCACCTACCTGACTCTCGTCTGTTGCGATGGCTTGCGCCGTTCCCACCCGCACAACCTGATCCTTCTCGCCATTTTCGTGAATTTTATCTGCAAGTTTACTATAAATCCTGATTTTCAGACGGGCTCCACCGGCTACATCACTATGATTTCCACTGCGCAGTACAGCGTGCAGTCGGTGCTCCTCACCCTCATCATCTGCACCATCTGCTGCGGCGGCATCGTCGTCTTCGCCACTCAGACCAAACACGATCTCACCAAGTGGGTTTTGTTTGTTAAATTTGGTCGTAACAGCCAAATGCCGGGAAATCTAGACGAGAGAATTTGGAGAGCTTTTGCACTGTTGCTCTCTTGGGTTACATTACATTTACGTTTACCGCGGTTCTCAAGTGAAATGGATTTTTTTTTACATTGCTTTAAATTGCCTAATAATGTTTGTTACTAACATAAAAGTCAGTATTAGTCAATATTAAAAAATAATGTCACCGACCGGGATCGAACCATGGTCGTGTGGGTGGCAATCTGATTGAGTGGTCCAAGGTAAACGGACCGACCGAAATTTTCCAAATGGCCCGGCCCGTGAGAACCCCGGCTTGATCATTCATCTCATCCTTCCAGTGCGCGTAGGACCGCGCCTTTTCTCTAGGGTACCATCCAGTCACTTTCGTCGTGCATCTCTTGTTTTCTATAGTTGCCACCTTCCAAGCGCAGTTAATATTTCGTCTCCACTATAGCTGGACGGGCAATGCTTGTGGCACCTACGTATTTCGACGTTTCGATGAAAATGGAAGCTAAAATTATGTGGGGGGGCCTATGTTGAGTCCGAGGCACCGTTTGGGGGGCTTACGTGCCGAAGAGTGGTTCAGCACCCGTTCCAGCACAGTCAGACCCAGCATAGCCCCCTCCATTCGTCTCTGCACCACTGACATCTTCCTCCGGTCTTCAGCACTCAGGCTCATGCATGAACAAGACATACATTGTCAAGCTCCGCTAAAAGCGGCTGCAGTGGCGTCGCAATTTTCAGTTGTCGGTAATTTTTGTATGAGGAGGAGACCCGTCGCTACGATTTGAAGTTTATTGTAATAGAAGGGCGGTCATAGAATTGCCCCCCGTGAACTTGGTCAACCTCCGCGAACCGCGGCGGTGGGGGGAGTCGCAATTTGACTTTTACCCAATTTTTGTAAAGGGAGGGGGCCGCCGCAAATTTTGAAAAGTTTTTCCAATATAAGGAGGGGGGGGCTGTCGGAAAATAAACACCTGCGGTAGGTTGGCTAAGTATGGGTGAATTCCCTATCTATGATCTGTGGGGTCCGTCATACCACATGAGAGACCGTCATTTGACGTGCCCACCTGTAACTTTTTGGGGCCTACACTGAGGTAGCCCCCCGTAACTTTATGTTCTCAAGGCTGATTTTACCGAAAACAGTGCCTAATCCCCCTTTACTTCTGCATTTCCTGGGCCTCAACAACCCGTAACCTGGGGTAAGCTGACAATACCCTCACGGGGTGTGCGCTAACTTTGTATCCATAGCTGTTTCGGAACAATAAAATACAATTCAGTTACAAAAAACACAATCTATTGTTGTATCCCATGATCTATGCGGGGGCAGCCTTCGGGGGGAGGATCTTGTCCAGCATGAGCATTATCGCCTCGATCTCAGCCACAACGCATCGAGACGCGAGATCCTTCCTTCCGCGATTCTTCTGCTCGTTTTTCCGGATATGACGCAGAAGACGGAGGCGATCGAGGACCAGACGGTCGTAGTAGATGATCATGGCGTCCATCTGGGCGGGAGCTAGAGCAAGGAATGGGGGAAGAAATGGATTGCGTAAACACGCTGATTTCCGTGGCATTGGCATATTTATCAAAAGAACATGTTTATTCCCCGCCCATCGACAATGACCGGAAATATCGACAGCCGATCGATGATTATAGCGAGAAGGACCGAAGCGGGCCGGGCTGAGCAAAATGTCAGCCCGGTTTGTAAAATTTAATGCTAACATTTAGTCCGATACAACTTCTTCGGAAGATGATGTTGTTCCTAGAATACTCAGACCGTGTACGCAGCCAGATGTAGATTTGGTTAATGTTGTTACTATTTTCAACCAAACGCCGATTTATGTAGGTACCGCAAGCACCACCGGCCACCTAAGTTAGACATATATAAGGAGGGTATATCCGCTCTCCGTAAAAGCCCAAAAGTTAAGGGGGTCCTGTCTCCCGAGGTGTGGGGTCCGTTTTGCGCGACCCCCCCCCCCACAATTCAAATGCCACGTGTGGCGCGAGTCCCCCAAATGGGAAATTAGGCTCGGAGCAACTCCCTCAACCAAAAATTCCGGTGCATGTTTTTGTGTGCTCAGGCTCCACGTCTCACAACCGTACGGCATAGAAGAGACGACACTTCTTACGAACACTTGTCTCCTCAGTCTCATCGGCACGCTCCTCTTCGGCAGAAACCGTCTCATCACCTCCCGGCCATAGGCGGACATGATGTGCTTGCGGTACCTAGGTAATTCGGCGTTTCCTTGAAAATGGTAACAAAGAATTAAATAGGGGCTTACGTACCCACCGGAGCTCCAATTGGGGGGCTTACGGATCTCCAATTGGGGGGGGGGGGGGTATTCAGCCCCCAAACGCCCCCTGTTCAGCCATGCTCCCGGCTCTTCTCCTTACACGATAGCGACTGGGTTACTGTCATACATGGGCACAGGTCCGTCGCTTGGACCGTGGCGAGGCCCCGCCCTTTAAAAATGGCCTATCAGGTAACCTAGCGGTTAGGGGTAAGTCAAATTACGGACCCTTCCATTAGAATATGCGTAACATGTAACGGAACGTTCTCTGCCCTCTCCTCATTCCCCTACTATTTCGCCTTTCTCTGCCTCACTTTGTCATTCAAATTTGTATTCCAATCGCACGTCTCCCTGTCCTCTCCTCATTTCACTTATCATACGTTATGCTAAGTTCCGCTTGTTTGCGTAACTTTTCCCTTATAACCGCTCCCTTCCCAGTCTTCTCATCATCCAATCATCATGGCTCAGTCGGTTCCTCCTGGTGACATCGCCACCCAGCCCGGATCCAAGATCGTCTTCAACGCGCCGTACGACGACAAGCACACGTACCATATAAAGGTTTTCCGTGTCTTGTGAAGCCTCGCTGAACCTTGTGCTTAAGATCATCAACTCTTCCGCCCGCCGCATCGGCTGGGCCATCAAGACCACCAACATGAAGAGGCTCGGAGTTGACCCCGGCTGTGGCGTCCTCGACCCCAAGGAGGCCATCCTCATGGCCGTCTCCTGCGACGCGTTCGCCTTCGGCCAGGAGGACACTAACAACGACCGCATCACGGTCGAGTGGACCAACACTCCCGACGGCGCCGCCAAGCAGTTCCGCCGCGAGTGGTTCCAGGGAGACGGAATGGTCCGCAGGAAGAACCTCCCCATCGAGTACAACCCCTAGAGGGATCACCCACCCGCTCATATGAAGATTTAGGAGAGATGTCATGTTTTTTATTGTTGTTTGAGTACCATTTTTGCCATTTTATGTTGACGTCTTTTTGTTATCTGTCATTTCGTCTTGTAGCAGGCATTGTTGAATAGCTACAGACAGTCTGTTCAACAGAGTTTGTGCAACTTTCGACTTCTTTGACATAACTCTGGCAACCATAGGCCGCTGGAACCCAGCTCGGCCAACCTCAGGCCGCCATGGAGCAAAATGGAGATGGATATCCTCAAGCCGCTTTGTATAGAGCTCAGACAAACCAAGACTTCTTTCGGCAGAGTTCGAAAGGCCTCCGCAGTCCTGATTTCTAAATCCCCCCCCCCCCCCCCCCCCCTGAATTCTATAAACCGAAGGCCACTTCAGACGGAAGACTAGCAACCATGAGCCGCTCAGACCGCTTTGATCAGCGCTTCGGATCGAATTCGGCAACCTGAGGCCGCTTAGGACCAGGACAGCACGGGCATCCTCAGGCCCCTTTGAACCGAATGTTATCAACCTCAGACCGCCTTGAAGAGAACTCGAGCAGCCTTCTGCCACCTTTGATCATATTAAGATTTAGTAGAGATACGTGTTTCATAACTATGTTTTTGGCCGCTCAAAAGTTACCTTGTACTCGATATTCTATACGCGCTTAGCGCTAGTAAGCTTCGAGCTACTACTTGGTTTTGAACTACAGTGAATGTTGTGTCATCTTTATAAGGTGGAGCCGCCGTGCGCCCACGAGGTATAAGTGATTAACAAACCCTCCCGCTTTCACTAAACACATCCGGATGGAAAGGGAAAGAGCTAAGGACAAGGATCTGCCAAGCGCTGGCGGTTTGCCAAAACTCAAGAGCGAATTGCCAAGCTTTTCGTGGTGGGGCCCAAAGCAGACTAACACTTCGTCCTGGGCAGTTGCCGTGTCAAATCGATCCGTTTTTTCCGTACCTGGAGAAGGTTACCGTATCTCTTTGGCCGGTAGTACGGTATCCGTACATTTACTGTCGAGTGTTTAAGTTATATTCTGCGTATACCGTCAATAACCAAATTTTCCTAAATCGTAATTTCCTTCATTTGTGGTTGATAGGTAGGCGGGGTCGGGCTGGGCCATTTGGAAAATTTAGGTTGACCCGGCCCTGGACGGCCCGATTCGGCCCGTTTACCCAGGACGACTCAGTCAGATTGCCACCCACACGACCAGGGTTCGATCCCGGTCGGTGTTTTTTGTACAACTAATATTCACTTATATGTTAGTAACAAACATTAAGTTATTTAAAGCAGTTTTAAAAAAATATTGCACCGATTTATACAAATTTAAATTTTTTTTTCGTCTCAAAAACACCCTCGGCGCGGCCCGTCATTTGAGAACCCCGTAGGTAGGTACGATCCTCATCTACTCGAATTCTGTAAGCAAACTTGCTTGTACTGTAGATTAACTTTCTCCTTTTCATGTTGATGGGAGTGATGTTCATTCTCACTATGATCCTCATTGCCTTCGGATTCGTCTCCATAATCTCCGTCATCTGGTTCAACGTCACAGTGCTCCACCTGATCTACTCCCTCCTCGCTTCGCTCTTGTTCATGGCCTATCTCGCCATCGATATCCAGGTTTCCTTTTTCGTCCTATTCAAACAAACCAAATTTCAGCTGTTGATGGGCGGCGGACGCTACGAGATTTCTCCCGAAGACCACGTGTACGCCGCCGTGCAGATCTTCCTCGACATTGTCTACATCTTCTGGCACCTGCTCGCCGTCATCGGCGCTGTTGATAACTGAGATTACGTGTTTATTGTTGTGTTCGTACTCTACTTTTATACTTTTACGATAAATTCGCTTTGCAGCAGTTGAGAAAAAGGGCGGTGCCCTCTCTCTCTCTCTCTCTCTCTCTTCTCTCTCTCTCTCTCTCTCTCTCTCTCTCTCTCTCTCTCTCTCTCTCTCTCTCTCTCTCTCTCTCTCTCTCTCTCTCTCTCTCTCTCTCTCTCTCTCTCTCTCTCTCTCTCTCTCTCTC